>JZKD02S2422634.1:366338-387656 GCA_000966675.3 Picea glauca
GTTTATTTTCAACTCTTTACAGAGCACTCAATGACAATCACAATAATGCAGGGAGATAAGCAATAGAACATTCAACATCAGTCGCACACATGAAATATACAGAGACATATATTTCCTGAGGAAACCCATAAAGGGTAAAAACCTCTTCTTCTTGATATGATAAGTAATATTTACATTCTATACATTATCATACTTATGAGCTCCAACTCATTGTGAGGCTACCACCTCTGTCTTGCAAGTTGCAACTTGCTAAGAGCACCAACTCTCTGGTTTCTCTAGCACCCACTAGAAGGAAGCACCAACTCCCTGAGTGTTCCAACACCAACTGGATGGAAGCACCAACTTCCAGTCACACAGGAACCAACCTGTATAACAGAGAACAATAGTTCTCCCTTGCACCACCCTACCACCCTGGTTTTTTTTGGCTGCAACCAGATGGAAGCTACAACTCCCTGTGTCCAAGCACCCACTTGAAAATCCAAGGACAATAGTTCTCCCTAGCGCCTCCCTACCACCCTGATTATAAATCTTTTCTACTGAACTTATTATAGTGATACAATCTTAATCAAAGGCTTACCAGTCTCATCACTGTTCTGCTACACTATTCTGCTATGCTTGCATCAGTGTCTCTCTACTCGCATCTTTTGAGCTTTCTGATCTTCTGCTCTGTCTCTGCATGCACACCTCGACTTTCTCTTCTTCTCTCAGATATGCATCTTTGTTCCTCGCTTCTTCTATGCTTAATCTCGTGCACAACATGATGCTACATGCATGCATCACACACAATCAATACCCCCATCTCCTCTCTTTTCTGTGCTTTTATATTCTCTATGCACCTTTTGCATTCCTCATGTGCAATGCCTCTACATGCTCTTTACAATGACACTATTTTTCCCCAACAGGTTGTTCACTGCAGCTCTACCTCACACCTGCATAGCTCCACATCCGAATCACATACCTTCACAATTCTTCATGCCTTTATCAAATCGAGTCCTCTCATGATCATCATGGCAACTCTTCATCGTCTCTGGCATTTTTGTTGCCTTTGAGTTCATCATCAATGGCCATTATGCTGAGATTACTTAGCCTCTTTAGCAGTTGAGACTCTTCGTCTTCTCTATCATTACAGAATCTCTTCATCATCACTGGACGTTATCATGAGATTCCTTGGATTATCTGGTAGTTGAGACTCTTCGTCTTCTTTGTCGATCACCCTGAAGCCTCTTAGAATTCTCTGTACATAAACAATCGGTGGTTTCTGGCAGTTCCCTAGAGAACCTCCACGCCCTCATGCTCTTGGCACCTTTTCCCTTTCTGCAAAAAAACTACACAGTGGACACTAGCTCTTCTGGCTAAGCCCCTTCCTTTCACGTGACCACAAGTTGTGACCGAATGATAAACATAAAGTGATTTCGTGATTTTGCATATCGCGATCTCCTGCTGTGATTTTCTTTCAAACTCTCGAAATTTGAAACTCCGAAATGGAGCTTAGCAATGCTAGCTCCTTCACTTCTCTTCCTCTGATGTGACCACAAGCTATAACCAGGGGCCAAATCTTTCGAGCGCTTTACAATTTTGCGTTTCGCAACTTCGGGTCTCGTCTTCCAGGACAATCAATGGTCCAGATCTCTCCTCGATCCAACGACTCATATCAAGTCACAATTTCACGTTTCACGACTTTCAGAGCCTTGTTACCTCCGTTCTCCCGATACCCGAAATAATGATGGTTCTAGATCAATGGTCCAGATATTCTCTTTGATCGACAACTAGGATCAAATTGTGATTTCACATTTTGTGATTTCCTTCAACTCTCACCTCTAACTTCTCCAGTTCGCGAGTCAGGGAAATGATGATCTCTCGCCACATGTCCTCTGGATCCAATGAACCAGATCATTTCGTGAATTCGCATTTCACGAGTTCGAGGGGTTAGAGCACCTCCTTCCTTTGACCTTTCAATCAATGAAATGATGATCTTTCACCACGTGTCCTCTGTCTCCAACATCCAAGATTTTTTCGCGACCTCGTGTATTGCGAGTTCAAGGATAGTACTCAGCCTTATCTTCTTCGCTGTTATACTAGATCTGACGACTATCGGTCCTCGGTGCTCAGATCCAACGTCTGATATCTGTTCTCCTCTTCTGTGGGCTCCTACTGTCTATATTCAGATATGACAGCCATCAGGTAACAACGAAAGGTGATCCAATGATCACTGTTGCATCTTCCTACAGAGCTTACGCTGCTGTTCTTACCACTGTCGCATCTCAGAACACTATCTCTCCTGATATTTCACCGAAGCCGATGATGTTCTTGTTTCTCCATCGCTGCATACTCTGACCTTGCCATCAATGACAAGGACACTCGGCCTGTGAATATGCCTACAATATCCCCCTTTGGCATTGATGGCAACCCTGAACGACTACACTGTTCTACTTAGATGTCCAACTGTAGCATCTAGAACACCTTTTCTCCCCCTTTGACATTAATGCCAAAGAAAACATGCTCCCCCTGAACTGTTGCAGTGTTTTTCAGAGGTATCGGATATTAAACCAACATAAAATCCCCCTGACAGGATAGACTCTCTTAACTTGAAAACCGGGTTATGCCCAACTTCTGGTGTAGATACTCAAACTGAGCTTGTGCAAGTGGTTTAGTGAAAATATCAACAATCTGATCTTTGGATGGGATGTAATGCAAAGAAACCACAGAGTTGGCTACCCGTTCCCTCAAGAAGTGATACTTGATGGGCATATGCTTGGTCTTGGAGTGAAAGACATGATTCTTTGACACACTAATTGCATTGGTATTATCACAATGGATTGGGATCGGTGCAATATAATTTATCTCCAAGTCTGTAAGTGTTTGAATCATCCACAACACTTGAGTACAACAAGTGGTAGCTGCAATGTATTCAACTTTTGTAGTTGACAAGGAAATGGAACCTTGCTTCTTGCTCAACAATGATACAAGGCAATCTCCTAAGAAGAATGCACCTCCACTCGTACTTTTCCTTTCATCTACGGAGTTAGCCCAATCATCATCCGAATAGCCTGATACTTGAAAATTCCAATTCCTAGGATACCATAGGCCATAGTCCATTGTTCCTTTCAAGTATCTGAATATTCTTTTGATAGCTAACAAATGACTCTGTTTAGGTGTAGAATGATACCTTCCTACCATTCCAACAACATGCATTATGTCTGGACGAGATGCTGTGATGTACAATAGGATGCTTATCATAGACCTATATGAACTCTTATCAACATCAGGCGAGTCATCATCCTTGATTAACTTACATCCAGTGACCATAGGTGTGCTCATAGGTTTAGAATCTTCCATTTGAAATCTTTTCAACATTTCTCTTAGATATTTCTCCCGAGAGATAAATATTCCTTCAGACCTCTGAGTAATTTGCAGACCAAGAAAAAATGACCATTCCCCTATCATAGACATTTCAAATTCAGACTACATGGCATAAGCAAACCATTTTACCAATGAAGCATTATTACTATTGAAGATGATTCCATCTACATAGACCAACACAATGAGCATATCTTTACCCTCTGTTTTGATATATAGATTGTTGACAATTGTTCTTCTCTCGAACCCTTTGTCTTGTAGATACATATCCAGTCTGTGATACCAGGCACAAGGAGCTTGTTTCAACCCATATAAGGCTTTCTTCAGCTTGCAGACAAAGTCAGGGTTATCTTACAGTTGGAACCCTTCTGGTTGCTCCATATAGACTTCTTCTTTTAGATATCCATTTGGAAAAGCTGACTTGACATCCATTTGATAGACTTTAAACTGTTTATGACAAGCATAGGCAAGAAACATTCTAATAGCTTCTAATCTTGCTACAGGCGCAAATTGTCCTTCTATTTGAGCATACCCTTTACAGACCAATCAAGCTTTATTCCTGACAATTTGTCCTTGTTCATTCATTTTATTTTTAAACACCCATTTGGAGCCAATTACATTCTTATTTTTCTGTCTCGGAACGAGCTCCCAAGTATTTTTTTTCTCAATTTGATCCAGTTCCTCATTCATTGATTTTAACCAATTTACATCTTCACTAGATTCATTGAAGTTTTTGGGTTCCACCATGGATATGAATGCTATACGCGATTGCTCACTGTCTTTGATTATCTTTCTTCTAGTTTGTACACCTTTGTCTTTCTCACCAATTATTTGACTTACAGGATGATTCTTTCGAGTAATTATGGAGGAAGGATTTGGTGTTGTCTGCTGATTTGAGTCTATCTAAGTGTTGGTCTCTTTATATGACTCAAAGTTTTCTTTTTCTAATTCTTGGACCTGTTCATATTCAGCTTCAGCTGTGTCTTATATATTAGACTCAATATTGTTCACCTCTCTTTCTGAGACTCCTTCATCAACCTTTACATCAATGCAATCAATTAATTTATGTAGCCTCTTATTATAACATTTGTATTCTTTACTGTTGGTAGCATATCCTAAGATTATGCCTTAATCATCCTTGTAATCATACTTGCCAAGGTTTTCATTATTATTCTTTATGTAACATTTACTCCCAAAGACCTTGAAGTGTTTGATTGAGGCAGGTCTTCCATACCACATTTCATAAGGTGTCTTGTCACTGTGTGGTCTGAGGTGGGATTTGTTAAGAACATGGACTGCTATGTGTATTGCTTCTACCTAGTAGGTTTGACCAATGTTCTTCTCATTCATCATTGACCTGACCATTGGCTGAACTGTTCTGTTTTGCCTCTCAACTACTCCATTTGCTGTGGAGTTCCTGGGATTGTTTATTCTCTCTTGATCCCATGTTTATCACAAAATTCCTTGAAATCACTTGACATAAATTCTCCTCCTCTGTCTGATCTTACTGCCTTTAACCTCTTGCCTATATGATTCTCAATTAAAGCCTTAAATATTTTAAATTTATCAAATGCTTCAACTTTTTCTTTGAGAAAAGCAACCCAAGTAAGTCTGGACTAATCACCAATGATAAGCATAAAATAGTTTTCCTTCCTTGTGCCTTCCTGTCTTAATGGTCCACATAAATCCATATGAAATAATTGGAGTGGTTTCTCTGTTGAAGTAGAGCTCTTGGATTTAAACTGTGTCCTGGTTAGCTTTCCTACCTGACAGGGTTTATACATAGAATCCTATGGCTTTGATATTCTTGGAAAATCTTTTATTGCCTCAAGATTTTTGAGCTTGATTAAGTGGTCAAAGTTTAGATGTCCAAGGCACCTATGCCATAACCAACTTTCATCATGTTTTCTTAGATGACACTCTTCTCTATCTTCTTTCAACACATATACATTGTTATCTGTCCTTATGCCTTTAGCCACAACTTGTCTTGAGTTTACAGACTTTATCTTGTAGTCCTTGGAAGTGAACACCACTTCACATCCTCTATCACACATTTGACTTACACTGAGAAAATTATGTTTCAGCCCATCTACAATTAGAACATCCTGAGCTTTTCCTTTTCCATTACTTAAACTTACCATCCCTTTACCCTTGATTTTACCTGGAGCATCATTTCCAAAGGTTATGTTTCCTGATTTGCTTTCAATTAGAGATAGAAACTTACCTTTGTCTCTCGTCATATGTTTGGAGCATCCATTGTCAATATACCAGGGGTTCTTTTGTATTTGAGCTGAAAACACTAGTCCACACTTGCCATTTTCTTTCTTCTTCCAAACTTTGACATTTTCAGCAGAAGGATTCAAATCTGGCTCACAGTTCCTTAAGCGACAGTCTGCAACTTTATGTCCAAAATTATGGCAGGTGTAACATTCTGGTTCATTGAATAAAGGATCATAACGATTGTTATGCTTAACCTGTGTCCTTTTTCATACCATCACATGATTTGCAGTCTGTGATTGTTTGTTACTTTGTTGTCTCATTCTTTGTTGTGGCGGATATCTATTCCTTGAGTGTTTTGATTGCTCATATCCAAATCTTAAAGAACAGTTTACAACTTTGTGACCAAAGTTAGAACAAAAAAAACAATATCCATAGAAAAATCCTTTGTACCTGGAAAATGGTTGTCTTCTTCGAGCAGGTCGATTTCTTCCACGCTGATGATTTCTTTGTGCTACAGTTTCAATTCTGGTATTTTTTCTTTCACTCTTCCTTGGCGGCTGATTATCTTCCTCTGTTTATCCATATTTGTTGTTGTCAATGAATGTAGATTTGACAAACTTGATGGAATCTTTGTTGCTTGGCTGACTACAACTTGATCCTTCTTCATAACCCAAACCGGTTTTGAAATTTGGATTCCTTTGCTGATTCAGAATGGTGATTAATCCTTCTGAGGCTTTAATGCTTGGAAGATTTTGGAGATACAATGCTTTGAACTTCTCCATCTCTTTTCTGGTCTTTACTACCTCTTCTTCCAAGGCTTCACATCTTGCCTTCTTCTCTGATAACTGTTGTTTCAGAATGTCCTCTATTTTCTTTGCCTCTTCTAACTCCACCTTTAGCAGGGCAAAGTCTTCATCATTCTTTTCAAACTGCATCAACAACTGTTTTTATTTTCTTTTCTTGAGTTTGAGTCTGTCAATTTCTTCTAAGTCACCGATTAGTTCACCTTCTATATCAACCAAAAATTCTTAATCATTAGCATCACTTCCTGTGCTTTTATTATCATAATCCTCTTTGGCCATAAGCACAAAGTCATTTACCTTATCTTCACAGGAAGAGTCACTATCTGTGTCTTCTGAAGAGTCATCATTGTTTACGCATAAACTTTTCTTTTTATCAAATCTTTTGGATTTGTACTTCTTTTCACCTTCATAATTCTGATCCTGCTTCTTGTGTGGACACTTAGATGCAAAGCGACCTATATTTCCACAGTTAAAACACTTGAAGGGCAACTTACCTTGATACTTGCCCGATCCTTTCTTTAGTCTTCTTACAAATTTTTCTTCAATTTCATCAGGCTCATAATCCTCATCCTTATCTGCTTTAAATGATGCTTCTCTAGAGGTGGGTTTATCTTTACCTATCCTCATTTCATATGCAGTCAATGTTCCTAGAAGTTGATCAAAATCCAAAGCTTTTAGATCATTAAGTTCTTCTATAACAGAGACTTTCGAGTTGAACCTATCTGGCAGAGATCTCAAAATTTTCTGAACTAAAGAGGGTTCCTCAATTTTTTAACGAAGTGCTCTCATTGCACTTACTAGTTCTTCAACTCTTAGAAAGTACTTCCCAATAGTTTCATCCTCTTTCATCTTTAGCTGTTCAAACTGTACTTTGTAGGTTTGAAGCTTGGTGTCCTTTACCTTCACATTACCTTCATAACTGCGAATGAGTTTGTCCCACATTTCTTTGGCAGTTTCTAAGTGCACAACTTTTACAAATTCTACTTCTGCAAGCCCACTCAAAATAACATTCAGAGACTTACCACTGAAGTTGAACTCTAGCTTGTCATCCTTATTAGCTAGTACAACTTGCTTTAAATAACCAGTCTCTACCACATCCCATACATTTTCACCTAAAGCCATTATGTAAGTTCTCATCCTAACTTTCGAGAAGGCAAAGTTTGTTCGATTGAACAGGGGGGCCTTATTGGTTGGAGTTCCTTCATGGATTGACATGTTTAAGCTTACTGATCTACCTTTAGATAAAAGGAACTGGCTCTGATACCAATTGTTGGACAATTGAGAGGGGGGGGGGTGAATTAGTTGTTACCATGCTTAAACAATTATGTTTATTTTCAACTCTTTACAGAGCACTCAATGACAATCACAATAATGCAGGGAGGTAAGCAATAGAACATTATACATTAGTCACACACATGAAATATAGAGAGACATATATTTCATGAGGAAACCCATAAAGGGTAAAAACCTCTTCTTCTTGATATGATAAGTAATCTTTACATTCTGTACATTATCATACATATGATCTCCAACTCATTGTGAGGCTATCACCTCTGTCTTGCAAGATACAACTTGTTGAGAGCACCAACTCTCTGGTTTCTCTAGCACCCACTAGAAGGAAGCACCAACTCCCTGCGTGTTCCAACACCAACTGGATGGAAGCACCAATTTCCATTCACACAGGCACCAACCTATATAATAGAGAACAATAGTTCTCCCTTGCACCACCCTGCCACCCTGGTTTTTTTTGGCTACAACCAGATGGAAGATACAACTCCCTGTGTTCAAGCACCCACTTGAAACTCTGAGGACAACAATCCTCCCTAGCACCTCCCTACCACCCTGATTATAAATCTTTGCTACTGAAACTTATTACAGTGATACAATGCTCATCAATGGCTTACCAGTCTCATCACTGTTCTGCTACACTGCTTTGCTTTGCTTGCATTAGTGTCTCTCTGCTTGCATCTTTTGAGATTTTTGATCTTCTGCTCTGTCTCTGCATGCACACCTCGACTTTCTCTTCTTCTCTTAGATATGCATCTCTGTTCCTTGCTTCTTCTGCACTTCAGATCCTACACAACATGCTTCTACACGCATGCATCACACACAATCACAACCCCCATCTCCTCTCTATTCCGCATTTTTATATTCTCTATGCACCTTCTGCATCCCTCATGCGCAATGCCTCTGCATGCTCTTTACAGTGACACTATTTTTCCCCAACAGGTTGTTCACTGCAAATCTACCTCACACCCACATAGCTCCACATCCGAATCACATACCTTCACAATTCTTCATGCCTTTCTCAGATTGAGTCATCTCATGATCATCATGGCAACTCTTCATCTTCTCTAGCAGTTCTGTTGCCTGTGAGTTCATCATCAATGACCGTTATGCTTAGATTCCTTAGCCTCTTTGGCAGTCGAGACTCTTTGTCTTCTCTGTCTTTACGAAATCTCTTCATCATCACTGGACGTTATTCTGAGATTCCTTGGCTTATCTAGCAGTAGAGACGCTTCGTCTTCTCTGTCGATCACCCTGAAGCCTCTTAGAATTCTCTGTGCAGAAACAATAAGTGATTTCTGGTAGTTCCCTAGAGAACCTCTGTTCCCTCATTCTCTTGGCATCTTTTCCCTTTCTATGAAAAAACTACACAGTGGGTGCTAGCTCTTTTGGCTAAGCCCCTTCCTTTCACGTGACCACGAGCTGTGACCGAATGCTAAACATAAAGTGATTTCGCTAATATCACAACCTCCTGCTATGAGTTGATTTCAAACTCGTGAAACACGAAACTTCGAAATGAAGCTTAGCAACACTAGCTCCTTCACTTCTCTTCCTCTGATGTGACCACAAGCTATGACCAGGGGCCAAATCTTTCGAGCACTTTGCAATTTCGCGTTTCACGACTTCAGGTCTCGTCTTCCTGGACAATCAACGGTCCAGATCTCTCCTCGATCCGACGAATCATATCAAGTCAATATTTCACATTTCGCGACTTTGGGAGTCTCGTTACCTCCATTCTCCTGATACCCAAAAAAGCAATGGTGCTAGATCAACGGTCCCGATCTTTTCTTTGATCGACGACTGCGATCAAATCAAAATTTTGTGTTTTGCGATTTCCTACAACTCTCACCTATGACTTCTCCAGCTCGTGAGTCAGTGAAATGCTGATCTCTCGCCACATGTCCTCTGGATCCAACGACCCATATCATTTCACGAATTCGCATTTCACGAGTTCGAGGGGTTAGTGCACCTCCTTCCTTTGACCTTTTAGTCAGTGAAATGATTATCTTTTTCCACGTGTCCTCTGGCTCCAATGACCAGGATTGTTTCACGACCTCGTGTATCGCGAGTTCAAGGACAGTACTCAGCCTTATCTTCTTCACTGTTATACTGGATCCAACGACTATTGGTCCTTGGCGCTTAGATCCAACGTCTGAGATCTGTTCTCCTCTTCTGTGGGATCCTCCTGTCTATATTCATATTTGACAGCCATTGGGTAACAGGGAAAGGTGATCCAACAATCACTATTGCATCTTCCTCCTGAGCTTACGCTGCTGTTCTTGCCACTGTCGCATCTCAAAACACTATCTCTCTTGAGATTTCACCTAAGCTGATGATCTTGTTTCTCCATCAGTGCATACTTTGATCTTGCCATCAATGACAAGGACACTCGGCCTATGAATATGCCAACAATAGTTAGGAAGTATCGTGCCTTTGATGAGATCTTTTTAGACATTGTTTGTAGTTGGGTATCTATACCAATTACTAAGTTTGTAAAGTGATATACCAATGTAGCTGGTATGTAATCCATGAATATATAACTTTCAATCTTTCTTGATTTATTTTCTAGTGTGAGGTATTCACCCTTAATAGCCATCGATCCAATAAAAAATTCATTGCATTCATTGCCAATTAACGATGTATTAATGGTTTGTTTTTCCTCGATGCATCATTCCAACCAATAATCAATGCCCCATTCATCATCTTTTGGGACAACCATCACATATATGTGTCATGCAAAAATGTAATGCATAGTTGTTGATGTTTAGATTGGTCAAGATACCAACAACAACCTCACGAGGATATGAATCCCCTTGTGTTTTTATAGAGGTGGTACTCTTCTGTCATAATTTGAAATATGTATCTTGATGCTCTTGGATTAGGGAGAATTCTAGACAAAAAACCCCAAGCCTTTATTGCTTAGTTTTATATGAAATGGTTCTTGATAACCAGATCCAATCTTTACTTGCAACAAGTAGCTTCTCAATAATAAAAATATTGAAGAAAGGCTTTAATATCAAAATAAATGTATAGCCAAGATCATTTATACAACCCTCTAAATCACATGCAAGTAGTGGATACATCCATATCTTCACATGAAAAATAATGAAGTGGTTTTGATCATTTTAGAGAGCTTTAAATGAGTTCTACATTCAAAACTGAAAAGAATTTGATGGGAACACTTCAAAAAATCTCATGCTCGGAGATCCCAAGATCTGAGAAATCATTAAAACAATACCTTGAAGTAGTCCTTTGTGGAGTTTTATCCATAAAAGATATTCAACAATACAAAACATGAAGCTTGTAAATAAAAAATGAAGCTAAAAAATGAAGCTTGTCAAACACAAGGACTAAATCTCCATGAATCAAATAGATAATCCTAGTTTACATTTGGCAATCACATATATGGTTGTAAATAATACATGATCTTATAGAGAATAAGTCTTAGAATAATACAAGAAAAACACTCAAGAACTCAACCTTACACTTAGTTCATAAATACAAGCATAAAGCCTTGAAAAAATGATGTAGAAGAAGAAGAAGAAGAAGAAGAAGAAGAAGAAGAAGAAGAAGAAGAAGAATGGAGATATTTATTTGATGATCAGAGACTTGGCTACATACTGATGGCTAGAAATTTTCTATTCTAATATTTGATTTCCCTCCAACCACTTTTTGATGGTGCTTTCTCTCTTTTAAAATATGTTTCCAATGCTTCTTGAAGTAGTTAGGGTTTTGGTCTTTCTAGGAACTTCCACATGCTTTTATTGGACTAACCACTTCAATTAATGATTCATTGAAGCATAATTAATGAATTTATGTCATTAAAATTTGTGCCTTGAATTAGGGACCATTTTCGTCTTTAATAAAGCTATTAAATACAATTTTATTTTGAAATTTTTTAATCAACTACCTTTTTGAAAGTGCACTGTGTTTTATATTTTCTAAACAAGTTATTTGACCTTTCAACTATGGAAACCATTCTATATCCAATCATCATCCCATATTTTCAACGAGTCCTCCTGAGCAAGATTTGGAGTTCTGGATCTCAAGATATAAGCTTGGGAAGTTGAGGTTCCAAGCAGATTCTCCAACAAGTCATGCAAACAGAGCTGACTGTTCCTTTAATTCCTGGGATAATTTTGTTCAATTTTATCTCCCGAATCCTATTTCATCATGTTCCTCATCGAATTACCTTTCTAATGAGGTATATTTGTTCTAAAACCGATGTTGGGAACTCAAGATACGAGCTCGGGAAGTCAAAGACTTAGTCACAGCTCATCAATTTTGTGGGTCATTTTGGGCCATTGATCTAAATTCGTCTTTTACTAAAAATGCAAGGGGATTAATATCCTTGTGAGGTTATTGTTTGGATATTGACCAATATAAACATAAAAAATAGTCAAATAGAAGTGTGTAGGAGTTTGATTAGATAGACAAATCACAAATTATCATAGACTCTTACCACAATATTTTGAATTGTTTCCAACCGTAACATACCTAGTTATACAAGATCAGAGATATGATCATAATCTAGTAAAATAGATGATTGGTCCTCATCTAAATGGGTTGACTCAATAAGTACATGTGAGTATATTGTAAGTGATCCATGATCCCATGCATCAACCAAGTCTTTTGATTTGCAATAATCTCATTCACCATTGCTACATGGTCCACAAAAGCAAGTGAGTTTTTGCATCCTTATTTCATATTCAGAGTTGTTTGATCTTTGAATTGAATGAAATCCATGAGTTCTAGATATTGTGTTGCAAAAATATGCATGTGAAAAATCTACATTGGTCACCTCCCCAAAATTTATTTGCACATGTCCTCTCTTTGTTGATTCCTCTTACCTTCTTGTTTCCTATACCATTACTGTAGAGCACCACCGGACTATATATTTTTCATTTTGAATAAGGTAATTTTTTAGAAATATACCTTGTACAACTCAAGTGTTATGGTTGGGGGAGGAAAACACTTGGGAATTGGGCCCTAAATATTGATTCTCAGGCTCATTCACCATGAAAAACACTTGTAAACCACAACACAAATCCTCTAGGTGGTCTTTGTAATTAAAGTTGGCTATGGATGCCAATAGGATCTTTCACGCAATGAGGATGGGTCACAGGGCCTTGAATAGGGTCAAGGAAGGAAAATAAGTTCTTCAAGATAATATTGAATCTTCTCGGCCTCAAGAACCCTAAACGAGTCCTAAAACCAACACATGAGTCCTTTGTAGGGTTGTTTGCAAGCCTTCGAGTGAGATACGAGTGCCATGAGTAGGTTTTGTGCACTGGAAATGGGTCTAGATGCATAAACATGATCAATTGGGTAAACAAGGGCATTAATCCTTAATTGAACCTTCTTGAGGTCAAATTCCATGAACAAACCCTAGACATAGCAACACATGCCTTCATTAGGGGTTCTTTACCCTATAAGTTGAATATGGGTTCCATGAAGATGTTTCATGCATCACAGATGGGTATTGATCCCTTGACCATAGTTGTAGTAGGGAAACAACATCCTCATGCCCTTGTCATTGATTGGGGGAGGGAAACAACAACCTGAAGCCCTAAACATAGTTTCTCAAGCTCAATTGCCATGAACACATCTTCATACCACCACACAAGAGAATATATGGTTTTCAAGGCCTTGACCATCATCAAATATTGAAAACAAGTGTCTTCGTATCTTATTGAGGTGTCTTGAGATCAAAATCCTTGAACAAGTACTTGAACTGACATGTAGGAACATTGTATGGGGTCTTTGGCCTCTAAGTGAAATACGTGAATCATGACTAAGTTTTTTGCACTAGAAATGTGTGTTAAGGAATAAACATGGTTAGGGGGGGCACAATGACCTATTGAACCTTCTCAAGATCAAGAACCATGAAAAACACCTAGAAACCACAACACGAGTCCTTTCTAGGGAGTCCTTGACACCTGAGTTGAATATGGGCACCATTATGAGGTCTTATGCACCATGGATGGGTCTTTGATTCATGATCATAGTTGAGGAGGGAAACAATAATCTCTATCCCTAACTCTTGCTTCTCATTCTCAAGCACCGTGAACACATCCTCATACCATCACACAAGAGCATGGATGGTTTTCTAGGGATTCACCATTATCAATACCTAAAAACAAGTGTCTTAGAATATTATTGAAGCTTCTTGAGATTGAGAGCCTTGAACAAGTACTCAAACCAACATATAGGAACATTGATGGGGGTCTTTGGCCTCCAAGTTGGGTACATGCACCATTAGTAGTTTTTTTCTTTGGAAATTTGTGTCGAAGCATAAACATGGTTAGGAGAAAAGTAATGACCTTAAACCCTAATTGAACCTTCTTGATTTGAAGCATCATGACTAACACTTGGAAACAATGACATGAGCACTCTCCAAGGAGTCTTTCACATCTAACTTGAATATGGGTACCATTATGAGGTCTTGGGCTTCATGGATGGGTCTTGGGTTTGTGACCATACTCAGGGGAGGGAAACAAGAGCCTCGATATTTAAACCTTTCTTCTCAGGATTAAGTGACATGGATGAGTCCTTGAACCACAACATTATACCTCTGTTGGGTATTAATGGCTTCCAAGGATGTTGTGGGCACCATGATTGGGTTAATTGTGCATCATGAATGGGTATAGAGGTCTCACCAAGGTCAAGAGATAACAACAATGACCTTGTGTCCTAAATGATGATTCTCAGTTTCAATCACCATAAAAAACACCTAAATTCCACAAAACATTGTGTCTCTTGGGCATATCCCAGGAGTGGTTTACCAGGGGATGTTATGGTGTTTTCAGTAACATTAATGGGTCTTTGCATCTCAACAATGGTTAAGGAAGTACATAATATGGGCCTTGGAATTTTAGTAAAGCTTATGGGGCTCAAGTGTACTGAAAGATGCATTGAAACACCACATAGGACCTTTCTATGAGATCTTTGACCTCTAAGTGGGATATGTCTTTCATTAATTGGTTTTGGGCATGAGTGATGGGTCTAGGCGCCTAGACCATGGTTGTAAAGGAAAACAATGACATTATGCAAGAAAATTAACCTTCTAGGCTGCAAGTGTTGTGAAAGAGCCCCCCAACCACAACACATGCCCTCTCTATGAGGTCTTTGATCCCCAAGTAGTATTTTGGGTGCCATTAGATAGTTTGGTACAAAGAGGATGAGCCTAGGAGCCTTGACTATGTCTGGGAGAGGAGAATAGATCTTAATTCTAAAGCTTTCCTTATGAAACATGGGACCCAATGCTAAAGGCAAGGAAAGTTTTGCAATGTTATGACTTTATGTAAGAAAAACATGTGCTTGTTATTAATGTGTGTATGCATTAGATTTAGAGAAAATGAGCGAAATTGCCTCTTTCCTGCTGCCTATTGGATGCGTTCATTGTTTTGATTTTAGCTTCAAATTAAAAAACCTAGTGGTTCAGGTTGTGTAAACAAAAACACAACCATTCTTCTAGCTCAACTTTTAAATATGATACAGATAATTATCGTTGACTACACACACTTATAGAACTTTGTACAAAGATTCTCTCTCTCTATATATGGAAAGAGAAAAATATTATTTACTATTTTTTATTGATTTTTATTTGTACATATATCATAATTATAAAAAACACGTCTTTTTATTTTATTTTATTTTATAACTTTTAATTATATGATGCACGAGTGCAAACTCTCAAAAGAAATATCAATGTTTGACCTTATAGTTTTAGAATTTTACTCACGTTATTAATTTAAAAAAAATAAAATTAACCTTAAAAAATACACAAAAACTTTCAATAATTTTTTTGCCATGATAACCTCTAATGCCCACAAGATGCATTCATCCACCATGATCCTTCTCACATCTTTAACACAACTCCCAAGTGCATGAGTGACAGGATTCTGTTTTACATTGAGTGTTTTTTCCAATTTGTAAGAATTATTATTGATACTTTCACATTGTTTGTGCAAGTTGTTTCCAACAATTCTTGTGCTATAGTCATATCCATACTATTACCCAATCCTCCAACACATTTGTCTTATAATAACAGAAAAATCATCTATAAACATCTTAAATAATAATTATTTTTTTTCATATATTTTATGTGAGCAAAGTTTTTATGAATTCCTTTAAAAATCGTTTAAAAAAAAATTGAATCTATCCACTTACTAACTCACTAGAGAAAGACTAACCAAGTGACTTACTAACTCAGTAGAGAAAGACTTACTAAGTGACTAGAGAGACTTCAAGGTCATGACACTTGTGGCAGAATAACGTACAAAGCTAAAAAGCATTCAACGTAGGGAGCCACGTTGGCATTGCATTATTTTACCTTTTTGCCTATTTGGAGTTACTGTATAGATTCTTTGGGCCATCAAGGGCCATTAAAATTGGTCTCCTCTTCTTGGTAGGGGTATAATGTCGTTGCGTGATCTTAAGAGAAGTTAGGTTTTTAATCGAAGTTCTTTCCATCATGGAATGGAAGTTTGCTTTTAATTCAACCATAAGCTTTAAAAATGGAACTTAATAGATCAATTGAAACCTTTACAATTTGTTTCTCCCGCGGCATTTCAAAACAAACTATTTTAAACGCCTTTAAAAAGCTTCATTACTATGTGCATAGATACTTTGAAGTGCTATTAAAATTGCTAAACCATAGCATTTCGTAGATTCTTTAAATTACTATTAAAATGCTATTCTTTGAATGGTTATTAAAATTGCTAAATCAAAACATTTCATTATTGTATTTTTATTTGCTTTGTTGACACATAAGTTTGGTTACTTGCTTGATTAAATTCTCAAAAAAATATATTTTAAACCAATAATACAAGTTGTAAGTATTTTACATATAAATTTATAGTAATATAATCAACTAGTTATTTTGAACTAGTATTTTAGAAAATACAACTTGTAAGTATTTTACATACAAATTTATAGTAATATAGTCAATTAGTTACCTCGAACTAGTATTTTAGAAAATTAATAGAAGTTAACAGAAGTATATAAACAATCTTGTCACACATTTTGCTCCGCTATAGTTAATATCCCTTTGGCCATCCCCATTATGTAAAAAAAATTCCATAACTTCTCCTCTTCCTCCTCCATATCAACCTTTGCTTTCCACCTGCACTCCTCTATTATACTCTCTTTCACTTTCACCAAACAATTCCTGATTACATCGATCAATGAACTCTATATTACATCCAACATTTCCTGAATGTTGTCTACTAAACAATTGCTAATGATTTCACATACCATTTTGAAGTAGTGTATTGCAATTAATGAAATCTAATTTGTGCATTACAATTAATTGGATGCATCGATGTCGATGCAGTGCATCACTTCGATGTTGGCATATGAGATGCGTGTGCCTATAAACAAATTGATTGTACCATCATAACTCTTACTAGTGCATTCATTTTCGTAGGGTGCACCATGTGTTGTGCTTCCTTCTCAACACAATTGTTAGTGCATGATGTGCTAAACCGATGTGATGCATTCCCTAAAAAGGAATGTGTTGTGTCAGTGATGCCGATGTGTGTACTCTCGTAAGTAAAATTTGTTATAGGTGCACCACTAGGATTTTGAAAAGGAAAAATGAAAAAAATAACTAATATGCAATAGAAGTTAAATAAATAAATAAATAAAACATAGACATGTGAAATAATAACAAAGGAAAATGCATGGTTCTCTCTAAGGTTGATGAGACATGGCCATGGTAATGCGTTAAATGATCCAAAAGGTTTTTTTTTAAAATCAAATTGAGAATTTTAGTACATTGTGGATGGGGAAAGGGGATCAAGTTTGACAATTTAGAAGCACTGCACTTTAGAGTGGCAGTATAGTAAAAAGAAGCATTGGTTCTTGGAAGGGAGGAAAGCATTGAAGGGTGGTCGAAATAAGAGATGTAGTCGAGGTGTGTGTAACCTAATTGTGGTGTGCCTTTGATTTCAATGTACTAATGCATTGTTTCATATAACACATCAATGCACTTAGATGATTAGGGACCGAGTGCATTGAAACACTTTTTCCAAAAAACCTTCCCCTTGCCACCTCCACCAAAAAAATTTGCTAGAGTAGATAAGGGAGAAGGGGCTCTACCAAACCTTGTTTTCCTTGTAGTGATTTTGATGGAATTTCAAGGGAGTTTCTCTGCTCACAAAGCCTTCCCATTAAACTTGCCCTCCCTCTTTATTTGTTTGTGTTCAGAAGTGGATCTATTTGAATGAGAATACATGTAATTATTAACCAATCATTTCCTTTGGTTCGATAGACCAAGCTCAAGGAGCCTTGGGAATTCATCTCTGACAAAAAGCTCTTGTTGGATTGCAATCCCAATCTCAAATCCAACAACATTCATCCTCCCATCGGTGTCTATGTGATCTTCTAAACTTAAAAAAATATAATATTAAAAGAAGTTCGATATTGTTACGATGAACGGTTATATTGGAGGTTTGCGGTTGGGGAATTTGGAGCGTTCAATTGAGAAAGAGAGCGGGAAGGGCACCAAACAAGTTCTTGTTGAGGAGTCTGGAGAAGTCCCGTTATGATAATCCAAGGTTTCTACAGACATCCAGGCCCTCACTCCATGTTATAAGGTCGGAACGAAAGCTAAGATTCCTACAGTCAGTTATACGTCTGTTAAGCTTTCAAACTCCCCTCAGAAAACTGTTACATCTACGCCTTGAGGGTTTCTCGTATATCTAGGTTTCGAGGGATCTGAAAGTCTTGAATACTTGTCTGGTTCCCTGTTCTATTCTATTTTGGTTCATTGCAATTCCAATTCCAATGGCGGATGTGAACATGGAGAGCGGTGAGGTGGAGACTTTTGCTTTCCAGGCTGAAATTAATCAGTTGCTCAGCCTCATCATCAACACTTTCTACAGCAACAAGGAGATTTTCCTCAGGGAGCTCATTAGCAATTCATCTGATGTAAGTGAGAAAATTATGATTTATTAATATTTGAATTCGCATTCTTATCCCTACCAAAGTGTAGGGTAATTTTCTTTCTCAGAGAATTAGGTGTGGCTGGAGGCCTCGACCACAGGAGGCTAATTTCGGCAATACATTAGGTTACTATTTGTTGTTTATGGAATTGAAATTGGATGCAGGCGCTGGACAAAATTCGTTTCGAAGGGTTGACGGATAAGAGCAAACTGGATGCTCAGCCGGAGCTTTTCATTCGGATTGTTCCCGATAAGGCTAACAAGGGGCTCACCATTGTTGACGGCGGAATAGGCATGACCAAAGCCGGTGAGTACACCAGTAATCCTATATAACCTGATTTAATCAATCTTGAAATCAGATTATAGTGGGTATTCTTTTTTAAATTTTCTTAACCTGCAATGCAATCCATAGATTTGGTGAACAATTTGGGAACAATTGCGAGATCGGGGACTAAAGAATTCATGGAGGCTTTACAAGCCGGGGCAGATGTGAGCATGATCGGTCAGTTCGGTGTGGGTTTCTACTCCGCGTACCTTGTGGCAGAGAAAGTGATTGTTACCACCAAGCACAATGACGACGAGCAATATGTTTGGGAGTCTCAGGCGGGAGGATCGTTTACTGTTACCAGAGATGTCAACGGAGAGCCCTTGGGAAGGGGAACTAAAATTACTTTGTTTCTAAAGGATGATCAGGTATATATATATATATAAATGCCCTCTTCTACTTTCCTTCATCTGTTTTTATTAAATTTGGTCTGGCATGGCTTGGAGGGTTCATTTCTTTCTGACTTTGGTTTGGGGTGGCAGCTGGAGTACTTAGAGGAGCGACGGCTGAAGGATCTGATCAAGAAGCATTCCGAGTTTATCAGCTACCCCATCTATTTGTGGTCTGAGAAGACTACCGAGAAGGAGGTGAGCGACGACGAAGAGGAGGCAGAGGAGAAGAAGAAGGAAGATGAGGAAGGGGATATTGAGGAAGTGGGTGAAGACAAAAAGGAGAAGAAGAAAAAGAAGGTGAAGGAAGTATCCCATGAATGGAGTCTGGTGAACAAGCAGAAGCCCATTTGGATGAGGAAACCAGAGGAGATTAGTAAGGAAGAATATGCGGCCTTCTACAAGAGCCTCACCAATGACTGGGAGGATCACTTGGCAGTGAAGCATTTCTCTGTGGAGGGTCAGTTGGAGTTCAAGGCTATTCTCTTTGTTCCCAAGAGGACTCCGTTCGATCTGTTTGACACCAGGAAGAAGCCTAACAACATTAAGCTGTATGTGAGACGGGTGTTCATAATGGACAATTGTGAGGAGCTCATTCCTGAATACCTGGGCTTTGTCAAAGGTGTGGTGGACTCTGATGATCTGCCCCTCAACATCTCTCGGGAAATGCTGCAGCAGAACAAGATTCTGAAGGTGATCAGGAAGAATTTGGTGAAGAAGTGTATTGAGATGTTCAGCGAGATCGCCGAGAACAAAGAGGACTATGCTAAGTTTTACGAGGCATTTTCGAAGAACTTAAAATTGGGGATACATGAGGACAGCCAGAACAGGCCTAAGCTCGCGGATTTGCTGAGATATCACTCGACCAAGAGCGGAGACGAGATGACGAGCCTCAAGGACTACGTGACCCGAATGAAAGAGGGGCAGAAGGACATCTATTACATCACCGGCGAGAGCAAGAAGGCGGTGGAGAATTCTCCGTTCTTGGAGAGACTAAAGAGGAAAGGGTATGAGATCCTGTTCTTGGTGGATGCCATCGATGAATATGCCATAGGGCAGCTGAAGGAGTACGATGGGAAGAAACTGGTGTCTGCCACGAAAGAAGGGCTGAAGCTGGAGGAGACGGAGGAGGAGAAGAAGGAGAAGGAAGAGAAGAAAGCTGCTTTTGAGAGCCTGTGCAAACTGATAAAGGACGTTTTGGGCGACAAGGTGGAGAAGGTGGTGGTGTCGGATCGCATTGTGGACTCTCCGTGCTGTCTGGTGACGGGCGAGTATGGATGGACAGCTAACATGGAGAGAATAATGAAGGCCCAGGCCCTGCGCGACAGCTCCGTGTCGTCCTACATGTCAAGCAAGAAAACGATGGAGATCAACCCTGAGAACGCCATCATGGAGGAGCTGAGGAAGAGAGCCGAGGCCGACAAGCACGACAAATCGGTGAAGGATCTGGTGACGCTCTTGTATGAGACCGCCCTGCTTACCTCGGGGTTCAGCCTGGAGGAGCCCAACACATTCGCTGGCAGAATCCACAGGATGCTGAAGCTCGGCCTCAGCATCGAGGACGACGCCACCGCCGAGGTTGACGCAGACATGCCGCCCCTGGAAGAGGACGCCTCCATCCAGGAGGAGAGCAAGATGGAGGAGGTAGACTGAGAGTTCCTCGACTCTTTACAACACAAAAATCAAGTTTTCTGAGAGAGATTTCTGGAAATGCAAAGACTCGGGAGGGATCAAGTTAAATAATTTTGTAGGATTTTCTTTTATTGTTAAAGATTGTTGGTTTTTTAGCTTGAAAAATATATATAGGACGAGGTTTTTTTTTTTTCTTCCTGCGTATACGCAGTTTGTTGCGTTATATAAAGCCCGTTTCAGTGAATAGAATTTGTCATGGCATTGCCGTGTTTTAAAAAAATTAAAGATATCAGTAATGCGAATTTAATTAGTTTTTGAAAATATATATATGAAAAATAACGTCCAGTGATGTGATG
>JZKD02S2422634.1:387666-399105 GCA_000966675.3 Picea glauca
AACATCAATAAAGTAAATTTTATATTGGAGAATATTTAAGTGGGAATAAAGTAACTCCAAACTCATTCCAAGACTAAAAGCACCCACAACACATGTGCCGAACTTCCTTTCCTCTCACACTTCACTTTTGTACATGATACACAATTGTTTTGATCAAGAGGGAAAAAATATTATAAATATAATTTATAATATTTAAAATATATATATATATATACCAATCTTATAATTTTGTTCTTAATTCTATTCTCACCATAAGATAAATTCATGATTGTCTCATATCTTGTTTCAATAGTTTTTAACTTATTAATCTTTCAATGTAAAACTCTCATCATAACCTTTAACTCTTAAATATACTCTCTCCATAGATAAAGTCATGAATTATGAAGTCCTCAATTATTAGATAAAATCATGATTTGTGAAGTCCTCAATTAATGTTTATCTTATGAAAGAGAAATGATTATATAAAAATTAATAAAACAATTTTAAGTTAAATAAAACTTATATATTATAAAAACATATATAATTTTTTAATAAAATATAAAAATAATAATAATTTTAAAATTATATAAAAACTAATAATTATATCAATTTATTCAAATTGAAATAAACAATGTACTTTTTCCATAAAGATAAAGTCATATTTTTTTAGAAGTCATGAAAAAATAAATGTTTTAAAAATAATAATATAAAAAATAATTATAACTTTAAATTAAATTAAATTTTCGATATTATCGTACTTATAATTATATTAGATTCATTCTTTCTTTTCTGGAAAATTTCTCAATTATATTATTGAATATAATACATTCTCTAGTCAAGAGATGTTACAAAACGGAGCTATGAAGACAAAGATTGTCAAAGAAATTTTCGTCAATAATGGTCTCTTGACCAGCAGATGGAGAAAGTTTCAATATGGAAAAGAGATGACCAAGTCATAGAAGCGGTGTTATACCTTAGCAGAATGAAAAGCTTCAAAAGGATGTTGAAATACTGTAATAAAACAAAAATGACACAAAGTACAAGAGAAGTAGATGCAAAGAAGATGGAAAGAGCTTAATAAAGAGTAATGAAGTGAGAGGGTCCCTCATGGCCATCAATCGAGAGGTTGTAGGTAATGATGCCCTCTTTTTTCTGAAGTGTTGTCTTGGATAGATGATCAGCAAAAAAATTGTGCTCTCGGTAGATGTGTTTGAAACTGAGATAATTAAAAGAAGGAAGAAGTAAATTGATTATGTCTTGCCAAACCAGAAGAGAGATTGCTTGTAGATCACCCCTGTTGTTTAACCAATCAATAATGATTTTGGAGTCTCCAAGAATCTGAAGAGCTTCAATGTGAAGTCTGGAGGCCAAAAATAGAGTGGCCCAGGCGCCTAAAAGTTCAGCTCTAGTATTGGTGCCCGAGCCACAATTAAAAGTCCATCGATAGGAAGTGTTATTTGAGATTTTGATCAGTCCACCAGCACCACTATGCGAACCATTCGATGAAGATGTTTCGTCGAACCATCTCGTTGTAATATCCTCAAGTTCAGGTATCCTCTTGGTGGTCTTTAATCTTTGCTTACAAGGGTGTATGGCATTTCATCTTTTAAATAAACCAAGAGTTTTGCAAGTTGTTGTGCTTATGGATGGGGTCTCACTTGTGAAAAAAAAATTATTCCTAGTCAACCAAACAGACCAACAAACTAGAGGAGGTAGATGTTTAAAAAAAAGTTCCCTGTGTGTCCAAAGTTCAAAGCAAGCAGAGAGGGATGGCCCATCCCAAGATGAGTTTATATCAAGCACCAGAATGATTTTTCCCCAAACCAATCTAGTGAAAGAACAATGTATGAATAGGTGGTCTGCAGTCTCAGCGTTATTGAAGCATAATTGACAAATGTTTGGTCCAGTCCATCCTTTTCGTTGAAGAATATCCCAGGTGTTCAGTTTGTAATTGGTCATGAGCCATAAGAAGAGATTTATTTTGAAAGGAAGACGCCAACGCCAGAATTGTATTCTCCATCCCTTTAAATTTGTTGGCCAGAGCGAGTGTGAGATTTCTGTGTAGACATTCTGCATAGTAGGAGTACCTAATTGATCTCCCCCGGACCACAGAAGTTGATCATCCCTGTCAATTAAGTGAATTCCTGTAAGAGTTAAATCTGAGAAAAAAGTGTTCCAAATTGTGGCAAGATGATCGCTAAGCTCAAGCGTTGTGTTGGAGATCCCTCTGTCTGGGAGTGATGTCGATGAGGAACATTTGTGGATCTGGTATAGGTACCAGATATTCCTTGTATGTAAGTGCTCTATGAGTTGTGGAGTGAGGAAAGATGTGTTTCCTAGCCCAAGAATATGGTCGCGTCCTAGGGAGATGGAATGGCCCGACCCCGGTTGCGAGCAGATCCCACGCAAAATCCAAACTTTATCTTTTATCAGATTTTTCCAGAATAATGAATATGCCCTTGAGATTGTTGTGTCAGAATGTAACCAGTTGCTTATTGTGTAGTGTGAGAGGCATTTATCTATAATGATAGAATGCCAAATACCCGGAGAAGTCAGAATGTGCCAGAGCGAGTTGGTCGCAAGAGCATAGCAGAAATGGAAAAGGTTGTTGATCCCCCATCCACTTTTTTGTTTTGGTTTTGCCAGGGATTCCCAGTTGCAAAGATGATGTCTATCCCAGTCTGGGCAACCCGACCAGAGAAAACTATATGTCAAGCGACGAAGTTTTGTAATGACCATAACAGGAATGGTTGCAAGAGCCATCCAATACATTGGTTGTCCTTCCAAAATAGATTTGATAAGAGTGAATCTGCCACCAAGAGAGCCACCTCATGCACCAATGACTAATCTTTTTTTCTACTTTTGCAATGAGCCAATTCCAATTTGCCAGCTTGTAGGAGTTTGCCTTTAAAAAATACCCTAGGTACTTGAGTCCGGAGGAAAGATGAGTGAAGTTGTAAGGGAAGATACCCTTAAGCTTTTCCAGAGTATGTTGTTGAAGATTAGCAAAGTGAAAAGTAGATTTTCCCCAATTGATCAATAATCATGTGGCACAGCAGAAGATATTTAAAATCTATTTTATCTCAGTCCATTCCTATAAAGAATCAGTGGTCATAATGAGGACATCGTCAGTGAAGAGTAGATGTAGAATCTTAATAGTCCTAGACACTTTTATTCCAATGATCTTTCCATCAGCTTGTCCAAGTATAAGAAGAAGGCTCAAGGCTTCCATGTCCAAGATGAAAAGTAGAGGTGAGAGGGGGCATCCATGTCACAAACCTCTGCCACTGTGAAAGAAAGTGGATGGTTCACCCATTGATCAAAATAGCCAGGCTAGCACTCACTATACAGCTCATAATCCACTTAATCAAATGTTGGTTGAATCCAATCTGAATCAAGATCAATGTGAGGAAATCCCAGTCTATGCAGTCAAAGGCCTTCTTGAGATCTAGTTTAAGTATGAGCGCCTTGGATTATTTGGATTTAATGCTATTGAGACACTCATGGGCAATGCTAATAGCATCTAGGATCTATCGACCTTTTAAAAAACCCAATTGTTCATTGGAAATGTACCGTGAGAGGAAGGGCTTTATCCTAGAGACAATGATTTTTGAGATAAGTTTATAACGGAGATTGCATAACGCAATCAGTCGAAAGTCATCAAAAGTAATGAGATTTGCAGATTTTGGAAAGAGGGTAGGGAAAGTTGAGTTCAAGGCACCCACTACCTTCCCTTTTAGTCTAGTATCCTCAACAAGATTCAGAAGATTCGGGCCAACCAATTCAAAGAAATGTAAATAAAATTCTACCATCCAGCCATCGGGGCCTGGATTTTTTTCCTTTGTGAAATACTTTAATGTGACCAAAATTTATGAGAGCGAGCATGGTATGTCAAGAAATTGTGAATCTTCCTCCAATACAGATGAAGGAAAGTGACCTGCCACTGTGGTAGAGCTCTGTAGATTTGTGTCAGCCTTCTTTTCAAAAAAAGATTTAAAATGTCTAACAACAACTATTTTAATAGCTTGTTGTTCTCTATGACGAGAGCCTTCTGAATCTTCAATTTCCCAGATGTGTTTTTTTCTCCTGCAAGAGCTAGCATAATTGTGAAAAAAAATAGTATTAATATCCCCACTTTTGATCCAATTTATCCTATAGCGTTGTCTCCATGAATGTTCATCTTTGAGAAGGATAAGATTTCTTTTAGTTTCAGGTCCTTTTATTAAATTACTAATGTTTCCAATAACCTTTGCCCGAGTAGCTGAGATATGGAGAGTCTGTAGCTCAGATTCAATGTTTATCAGTCTCTGGGAGTGATGTTTTTTGTGCAATGCAGCCTAGTGTTTTATACGGCCTTTGAGGCACTTAAGCTTCCAAACAAAACGGTGATGTATGCAAGATTCTGAAAGGAAGATAGGATCATTCCAAACTTCTGCAACAATAGGTGTAAAATAAGCTTCTAAAAGCCAACCTGAGTTGAATTTAAAGGGATAATGGATATTGTGAGAAGAAGAATCTAGGTGCAAAAGAATCGGAGCATGGTCTAAAAAGAATGGGGATTCTACCCAAGTGAGAATTCTATCATGAGTAGAGATTAAATGCTCAGATATGAGAAACCGATCTAGTCTTTTGTTGATGGAATCAAATCCCAAACGCCCATTTCACCAAGTAGGGACTAAGTGATCGCGGGCATAGTCTACAAGATTATGTTTGAGAAATAAGGAATAGAAAAAATCTGCCACTAAGTCCTGGATGGCAGAATCGCCCCAAATTTACCTTACAGAGGTAGTAAGGTTCAAATCCCCTACTAATATTAGGTTTTCGAGATCAAGAAGACCCTCAAATTCAACATTGTTCTAGAATCATTGTCTGTCATTGCAAGGGGCATAGATATTGAGAAGATGTATCCTTTTGTTGTTGGAGAGGCAAGTACCAGATAACATAATTCCTCCACAGCAAAGATAGGGAGATAGGTCAAATTTTGTGGGATCCCAAGCCATAGCCTATCCCCTAGAGGTGCCAAGAGAGATAACAGTGTAAATATGCCAATTTGTGAAGAAACTATTTAAGAAGAGTCTAGCCTTTTTGTTGTCAACCAATGTTTCATGTAGAAAAATGATGTCCGGAGAAGAGAGAGAAAGAAGTCTTCTGAAGGAGGCATATTTTTGGAGCCCCCCCACCCCTCTAATGTTAAGGGAGAGAAAGATCATGGCTTTGCTCTTGCTAGGGATTTCATGCCTCTAAGCACCCCAAGATCAGTGAGATTTTGTAAAGTGACTGTAGGTAAGGTTGATGAAGAGCCCTCCTTTCATCGAGCACTTCTGGTTTTTATTGGTGAGTGTTCAAATCCATGCCCTCTGGTCCAAGTGTATTCCTTTTGTGTAGGATTTGGTTTGGTCTCAGGTGGAATCAAACCAGTGTTAGAGTCAAGATGAGTGATTGGAGTAGTACCCAAATAGGTAGGTATGGGTATGGGACTAGTGACTTCTTTAAAATATGGTAATAATGAGTCTAGTGTGGCACCTAGAGTCCTATCACCCAGATCAGATTCAGTAAGACCTAGTATATAGCAATAATCTTCCTGTTCTGATGAAATTTCACCAAAGATTTCATTTGTTAAAGGAGAGGATGAATGTGAAACAAAAGGTTGTACTCGCTCTTCCAGAAATCGGTTTGAGAGGGTAGTGTAAACAAGAGATGGTAGGGGTTCTGTCAAATTCACATCCAGCTTATTGGGAGAATGAATATTGGTCAAAATAGAAGGTAAAATTGGGACTGTGCGATTTTCAAAGAGAGGAGAAACCGTTACTATAGAAACTGGTGGGTGTAAATGTGCAAAGGTCGATAGATGAGGAGATAGATGGGGAGTCTAGTGTATAGTGGAAAAGTCGAGTTCTTCCAGTAAACGGTTTGAGGGGGTAGTGTAAACAAGAGATGGTAGGGGTTATGTCTGAATCGCATCCAGCTTGTTGGGAGGATGATGAATGGTCAGGATAGAAGATAAATTTGGGACTATATAGTTTTCAACAAAGCGATCAGAGTAAAGAGAGGAGCATATGTTACAATAGAAGCAAGTGGATGTAAAAGTGCAGAGGCCGATAGTTGAGGAGGCGAATGGGAAGTCTGGTGTAAAGTGGAAGAGTCAGGTAAGTTACACGACAGAACCCTTGGAGTGAGTGAAGCCGAAACTGATAATGGAGGGAAAGATTTATCTAAATAATCCTTTTCCCAAGTAGAAAGTGAGGAAATCAGAGTCGGACAACTATTTTTTAGTTTACTTGTGATAGAAACCAGACTAGAGTATGCGCCATCATCAGGTAAGTTTGGATAAGATACCCTTGTAGAAAGTTCTGGGGAGTCTAAGTTGTAGGCGAGCTCTAGCATCGATTCCTCTGAGGGGTCATCATCAATAATGTCAGTACAAGATTTTCTCAAATGGTTTGTATGCTTGTAGAGTGAGCATCTGAAGGGAACTCCAAGATAATCTAACTTATATCAAGTAAGGTGGCCTCGCCAGTCAATATCTAGTGATTCAAGCAGTCCTTCATGAGTATCTATTTCAACAAGAATCCTTGCCAGTTTTTTGTCTGGGCCAGAAAGAGTCTTGGAGTCCACAGAGATGTAACGGCCTAAAGAGTTAACAATGGCCAGTAGTGTTTTTTCATTCCAGAGGTGGAGTGGTAGTCCATGGAGAAGGACCCACGGATGGTGAAGTCGGAAGTACTCTTGCGATGGATCGAAGTTCACTCACCAATGCTTCAACATGAGGCTACGATCATCTATAGTCCAAAGGCGCTCTAGGATAGTAGTAGAGTCCTCAGGAGATTTGAACTGAAAATAAAGCCATCCTCGACCGAGATGAGAGAGGGGAGGGGCATATCCCAATAAAGGCATCCAAGTTTTATTCATCCAGACATCCAGGTCTGTGGAACATATATGTTTGTATGAGATTCTACCCATAAGGTTGCACAGGGCCATGAAGATTGAATCCTCTAGTCCAATATCCACACCAAGGACGAGCTTCTTCTTTGTTTTCTTCAAGGCCCAAGGACATTGTGTGGGTTTCCTGCTCCCAAGTGGAAATGATCGAGTCTTTTGTTCAAAACTAGAGGTTCTAGAAGTATTAAGTACAACCATACATGTCTTTCTCACATCGAGTTCTCTGCCTAATCATCATGCAAACTCTTCATCTTCCCTGACGGTTATTCTAAATTTGTTCATTATTAGTGGGCGTTATCCTAATATTCTCTGGCTTCTTTGGCATTCGTAACTCTTCATATTCTCTGGTAGTTACAATCAACCGTTTTTGGATTCTTTAGCTTCTAAGCCCCTTCCTTCACGTGACCACTGACAGTGACCAAACACCTATTCAGAAGGCGCTTCTCGATCTCGATCTAGTGAGCGCTAGCTCCGTTTCTCAATATGAACTTGGGTGAAGATCTCATGTGACCACGAGATTGTTGGTGCGCCCAAAGGTGGTTTGTATCAAACAATTTTTTTCCCCGCAATTTACCTCAAGCCTCCACGAGTCCTTTCTCCAAAAACCGTGGTTTCAATTGCCGACCGCCTTCATCTTTTTAAAGTTCACGCATCTTCAATCCCCACAATGCGATGAGATTGTTGATATCACGATCTTGATGGTGCTCTTGAACTGACAGATCATATCTAACCTTCTTAAATCAACGACTTTGATTGATTCCGGTCTTTAGGAGTTTCAACTCTCAAATCTCACTTCTTTCGTACGACAATCTTCTGGAGTTGGTGATCTGTAGACACCTGTCCTCCTTAATTGACGGCTCTGCCTTTACTTCGGGGATTTTACCTCTCAACTAGATCAATGGTCCTGTGTCCCCTTTCTATATCAACGGTCGAGATCTACTTTGCTACTCCATGCTTCGACGATTTCAATTCTCAACCTTCACACTCTCACAGAATGATTTTATCTGGAGTCCACAGATTCATGCCACATGTCCTTCTCAAATCAATGGTCCTCGTTTACTTCGGGACTTCGGCCTTCAGGAGATTCAACTCCTCTACACTTTCTTTCTCCTGAAGAATTTCACTTGGAGTACACGATCTGTTGACGTGTGTCCTCCTGTAGATCGACGGTCCTCAACTCCTTCGGCTCTTTGGGCTTCGGGGATTTTAAATCTCAACTTCGCTCCCTTCATTTTCTCTCATAGTAGTTTCGACCGCATTTCACGATCCGTTGACACGTACCATCCTACACGATCAATGATCATAAGTGACTTCGACACTTAGAGAGTTTAGGATGATCACTAATTCATTCTCCTCTGAAGTGGTCACCTGCTGAATAAGTCATAGGCGGTGGAGACCGCTTGTTGGTTAACACTTCCACTTACACTGTCCTTCCACTGAACTAGATCAATGATTGAGAATGAACCTGAAGTGATCTTCGGATTGAACGAATGAGAGAGACTTCAAACCTTCATCCTTCAAGACTTTTGACATTTGTTTGTGATGAAACTTCCGAAGTAAATCTCCCAGAGTGACGTAGTTTGCTTACGTCACTTGTTGACATGGCACAAGCCAATTTCCTCTTGGCACTTGTCATCATTTGATTATGCCATGTGTACTTGCTGATGTGGTATTCCACATGCCCTTGCTGATGTGGTCTTCCACAAGTCCTTGCCAATGTGGTATACCACATGTCCTTGTTGAGGTGGTCTATTGACATGGGTGAGACATGTAGGAAGTGTAATGGAGGTGGAGGTAGAGCGCAGTAGTGGAGTGTGGCGTGTAGTGGATAGTGGAGTGTTACGTTAGAGCGCGAGGGTGGTATGTATGAGTGGTTTGGTGGTTTTATCGGAGGGGGGGTTAGGCGGTAAGTGGTAATGAGCGAGGGGGGTCTGAGTTAACAAGAAGGTGACACGTATGAAGGTCCCACATGAGAAATACCACCAACTCGGACCCCCCCCCCCCACACGGTTAAATGTAGAAAGGTTGGGGGGGTCTGATATGCCCTTTCGACCATAGATCTGAGTGCCCGATTATCAATCATTGATATTAGCACGCCTTCTAACTTATCCTTTCCTTCCACTTATTTCGATCCGACGACTAACGAAAATTCGAGTGATTGAGATCTCAGATCTCAACCCTTGCTTATCCTGTCCTTCCACTTAAATCAATCCAACGACTGTTGGTCCTTTGGATCGGTGATCCAATGATCACTATAGCTCTTCCTCCTGAGCTTATGATCTCTCCAACTTAGAAGGATTTCCAAGTGTTCATGGGTCTCGACCTTTGCTCCTCCTGTGAGTCCATCTCTTGGACCTCTTCTGTACTTCTGGAAACTGTTATCTCTTATGTTCTTTCTCATCTTTTATGCTCTCGAGCTTTGGTTCGTTGTTGTTCTTGCCATCAATTAAAAGAAAATTCTTCCTGTAAACATGCCAACACATAAAGGATGACATGGTGGATAAACACATTAAGTAACCAAAAAAGCAAAGTGAGAAATACATACTCAAAACAGCACACCTTCTCTCCCTTTTCACCTTCGATTGTTTTTCACCTACACAGTTTCTGTAATAGTTCCTCGCCAACTTTAATTTCTTTGAAAAAACAAAATAATAACCAAGTACCAATTCTATTTCTCCAACCATTGTGCCAATAATCCACATGACTGATGCAAGTTTCAGACTGTAAACCTAGTGAGAGAGGTCTCCTTTCTACAGGTAGAGATGTAGATAAAGAGATGGGTGGGACAGGAGATGGATGGGCAAGTTGAGTGTTGTCACAGGATATGGGAGGACGAGTGAGCAGAGGAGAACAATTAGTACTAGTGTAAGTGGATGGTTGGATCAAAGTGTAGCCTGGGGATGAGGACAAAGCAACAGTTTCAAGAGAGGTTGGAGTAAGATTGCTATGCCTCGTCGGCGACACTCATGAGTGCCTGCACTATTCTAGATGGCCTCGTCAGCAACACTCATGAGTGCACTGACATGTGCCTCCATCAATGCAGGTCTCAAGAAGTAAGGAGAGTTAAAAAAAAAGGGGTATGAGACAAATGTAGACAGAAGTATGTATGTGGTGTGTAGATGGTCAGAGGGTTGGGTCCACCAGAGTCTACTAGAAGGCCATTCGAGAGCTTTGAGAAGGGTGTCAAACAGTGAAGAGAAAACAGGAAACGGGGGTGGTGTGTGGCCAAGGGAGGTAAAAGGGCGCACAAGAGGTAGTGGGCCTAGGGACGTCGATCCACCATTGGTATCACCAATATTACCAATGATTACACCAGTAATATGATTATTGGGGTACCTGAAGTAGTATGTATATAGTGCCTCCTCGGTAGAATAAGTATATATATACATATGCTAGAAATGGGATGTTATATTTTAAGTAGTATGTATATAGTGCCTCCTAAGTAGAATAAGTATATATATACATATGCTAGAAATGGGATGTTATATTTTAAGTAGTATGTATATAGTGCCTCCTAAGTAGAATAAGTATATATCTACATATGCTAGAAATGGGATGTCATATTTTAACTTTTATTTGTTAAGTATTATATTTATATTTGTTTATTGATTAATAAAATTTGAATTAAATAATTTGTTTATAATTTATTAATAATTTTAATAAATAAATAAGTTATAAAATTAATTTTAATTTATATAATAATAAAAATAATAATAATAATAATAAATTTATGAATATTCAAATTATATTAATATAAAATATTTTTTCTTTAATTTTTTAATAAATACAAAAACATTAGACAGACCACAGACTCATAAGAAATCACAACAAACGAACAAAATTCTGGTTAATAAAAATTCGTACATTTAATAAAAGTTGACAGAGATTCCCAGAAATTGATGGAAGCCTTCACAAACATATATAGGTATGCATTCTTGGTATAGTTATACACGGATTATTATGTATGAAGATATCACAGAGATTATAATGTAAATGTTAAACATTACATTTTACATAGTTTTTTCGAGTCAAACAAAATTAATGTAAGAGTCAACTCAAAACGAATGCTACCGGATGCACTATAATAACTACCAAACTGAAACAAAATTTCCAACAAACCTCCTAAAAAAATATACTCCATAAATATTTCACAAATACTTACCACATTCATAAATATTTCACAAATACTTACCACATTTAAACATGCGTTTGTTTCTTTTTATATTTGTTTGATTTTAATCCCGCGCATTTTCATCACATCACTGGACGTTATTTTTCATATATATATTTTCAAAAACTAATTAAATTCGCATTACTGATATCTTTAATTTTTTTAAAACACGGCAATGCCATGACAAATTCTATTCCCTGAAACGGACTTTATATAACGCAACGAAAAACACGGCAATGCCATGACAAATTCTATTCACTGAAACGGGCTTTATATAACGCAACAAACTGCGTATACGCAGGAAGAAAAAAAAAAAAAACTCGTCCTATATATATTTTTCAAGCTAAAAA
>JZKD02S2422646.1:0-24464 GCA_000966675.3 Picea glauca
TTTGTTGGGTTGATAACACAACGTTCCTTATTCCTATTTCAACAATAGGATTAATTTCAGGTGATAAGCCTCTTCTTCTCCTAGAAACACGAGGGTCTAAGGACATGAAAAGAAGGTCAAAGCTGAAGAAAAAAGAAGGTTATTGCTGATTTCTAGGCTATCTATGTCTAGCTTCCCAACGTTCTTGGGCACTTATGTCTCATTCAATTGCTGCCCATGAATGATTAAGCTCAACCCGAGTATTAACCGTGTCTAAAATGGTGTTAAACAAATTCAAAGAAATGATGGTCTGATCTTGAAGACTATGCTCAATATTGGTCAGCCTTGCAACAAGTACATTCATTAAGAAATGAAACGATTAAAGAATCAATATCAGAAAAAATAGATGTATTCGATGATAATCAAGCATAAAAAATAATCCAGAGAGATATTGAATATATCCCTAGTATGGTCTCCAAATAAATGTTGAGGAAAAGATATAAAATGATCTTACTCAAGCATTTTCAGATCTTACTTGGATAAAGAAATATAGATGGTAATATCACCCTATGTTTATAGCCATCCAATTTTTTTTCCTAATTCACAAGTATTGATTACAAGTGCTTAGGATGATCTTTTTTATAAATGAAAGTTTGCGAGAAAATTCCTTATTTATGTAATTTTCTAAATATAACAGATGCTGAAATAAATATAGAGACAAAAGTAAAAACACCAAGTCAATAATCAAAATAGATGAGACATAAAGCAATCATTTATTCCATTCCAGTTTATCAAAAGAATCGTTCTCTTTACAAAATTCCCTGAGGAAGTTTGGACCAAAGTCAAACTTAGATGTCCTTGATGAAAACCATACAAAAGGAATTCTGACAAAAAGTAAAAAACTAAACTTTAAAGATGGATCAACTTGGCACATATTGCTTCCCACTCGACTCTCGACAATAACCTTTATCATTCATGAAATTTAATTCACAACCAGACAAGTCTACACAAACTATCAAAGATAGATCAACACCTTTGAAAACAAAGTGTCTAAATGATGTAATTCAGCCCTGACTCTTGCTGTCTACAATAGGACTGTGCTATCATAAAAAAGAATTAGGCTTTCAATGAAATAAAGAATGAATGAAAATTGAATTATCTCAATAAAACTCAAAGAGACGACCTTAGTATGCTTCTCCTTTTGTCCTCCTCTTGTTCCTCCTTTTCCCTTTGCCTTTAAGCAATCAAAATTAGTTGAAGTAGTTAAAATACCTCTTTAGTTAAGTTAAATAAAACTCAACCAACTTTTTCGTTAAGGGGGAAAAGTAATAAAATCATAATAAGGGTTTTTAATAAATAATAACTAGTAGGTGGGACCCCTTGTGACTCCCTTTAGTTATTTAACAAACATAACACAATTAATTAATCAATCAAAACACATCCCTCCTTGTGGCTCCCATTATCACTCTCATAATTTGACAATTTATATCAATGATAGTTGAGATCATATCAAAAAATATATTACCCATATATCCAAAAAATAACGTGTTATCCAAAATTTCAAAAGTCAACTATTCTCAACAGTGAATAAATAAAAACACTTAAAACCCATATTTGCCACTTTGGGAGGCAATATTTCCCTTGTTTTTGTTGTCACCCTTTGATCTGTCTAAATGTTTCTTAGGTTGTGTGGAGCCGTTAGGCATAATCTCACTAATAACAAGAGAGAAATCATCTCTCAAATGCATGCGAGAGGACATAGATTTGGCATAGTCATTTGAGGGTAAGGAGGGGGAAACATTGGGTTTTCCTTTGTCATGAGCATGGTGGGCCTCAGTTTTTAACCTTTGGCTTTCATGGGAAGAATATACTAGTGAGTGGATAGGGGAAGCTTGGAAAATTTCATTAACAAGTGGAGGAACAAGTAGAGACAAGTTAGGCCAACCACGATGTTGGGAGACTGCCGGGTGGACAATATCTTGCCATTTGTTGTTTTCAGGGACTTCAGGTTGTAGTGAGACATGAGAGGGAACTGGGCTACTAGGGACATGTAGGGTTTGAAAGGGATGCCTTTTTGACCTAGGTTGGAACACTCCTTTCCCAATCCAGTTAAAAACTCCAGTTGAAATAGCTGGCCCAACTCTTGCGAGTTTGCATCAAAATGTATAGAAAACCTTGGCCTTCTAGGGCCCCTGTTCCAATTTCCTCTTTGTTACACATCAAAATCACTCACTTCAATGATGAACTATTGTTGTCATTTCAAGTGTCACAATCATCATACTGCCATATCGCTTATGTCGTGTCTCTAACGACATCACAAGGACACTTAAGACACCTTCAAATTATGGTTTAAGGAAGAGAAATCATTTGATGAAGAGTAAAAATCATTTTCCATGAATAAAACCACTTAAAAATAAATTTTGAAGGCCAACTCTCCCCTACCCACTATCAGGGAGTGCCAACGCTCCCTACCCCTCTTTGGGGGAGAGTTCCAGCACTCTGTGCACACTTCTAGGGTAGCGCTAGGATTTTTCAAGGAAAGTTTGGGCAGAGCTCCCCTACTGATTGTCAGGGAGTGCCAACACTCCCCAATATTCTTTGGGGGAGCGTTGCAACACTTTTTGCCCCATTCTAAGGGAGTGATGGGCTGTTTGAGGGAATCTTTGACTATTGAGGAAAATTAGGGAGAAATACCCCTCATCTCTGGAGTTAGTTGGATTCGAATCTGAGGTCAAGGATGGATCTTAGGGAGGATCCACAACTGATGGAGAAATATCCTCAACCTATCCCAAGAATTTCTAAGGTGGTTGGGTCTCTTCAAGCTTATATACGGAGGCCTTCTCATGGTGAAAATCAGATGACAGTTTAGGGGCATCAAAATTATGACCTCATAAGGGATATTTATTAGTGAAAGTTACAGTCATTCAGACCGTGGAAATTTTGAGCAAGGGTCTGGACAAAGAGAGCTTGGTGAATCTGCTGCATCTACATCCATGGTTGTAAGAACTTTGCTTTATTTTTCATTAATATATATATGTTCTTGGCCCGTTTCCTTCAAATTTGTGTATGTTTCATGAATTTGTTCTTTTTGATAGATCTATTTTGAAGCTAATCATGGTAGGAATAGGAAGTATGTTTTGTTGTTGTTGTTCCTTCGATTGCAGGACCTTATGCAAGACTTGGAGATTAAGATCATCCTGGATCGAGCAAGGACAAATGTTATTAAAGGAATTTATATTCCTTTCTTCTTATTCCTTGACTAGTTTAGCTTCATTAAAAGGAATGTCAGTGCTCAACATTCCTTTGAGTTTCAAAACAATTACTGGTAATTTTCTCAAAAACTGCTTGGCTTGCTTCCTTGAATTTTTTCCCCCATCCAGATAGACGATTACCTCTTTTTGATTTAACGAGATCGAGGAGGGTAACACATGATTGATATAACTCACCTTCGGTAAGTCCCTCTTCCTTTATTTAACGAACTAGAAGAAGTAAGGGTTTGGTCCCATATGGGCCCTTCAATGTATGATTGTTTAACGAGTCCAGAGAAGGTAGACTTAGTGATTTTTCATATTTAGAGAGTCTGAAAATAACTTAAAGACAACTCCAATGTTGTCCTTTTTCATAATTTTAGTCTCGCGAGGCCAAAAAAGAGAGAAACTACCACTTGAAAGACGCCCTTTCAAACCTTTTAACGAGTGTGAAAGGAAGCAAGATCACTCGACAATCTTTTCATGTTTAGAGAGTCTAAAAAGAGCTTAAAGGAGACTCTAGGGGGTTCCTTTTTCGTGTATCCATGCGAGTCTGAAAAAGAGATAAAAGTTTACTTAGTTGCGTTCTCATGTTTTTTCGAGCACGAGAAAGAAACAAAGACTAAGCTCGGTATTGGTTTCATTTTTATACAAGCTTGAAACAAAACTAAACGTATGCTTGTAAATTTCCAACGTAATTGCCAAAGGTAGGGATACCCATGGATGGTTGGTACTCTTCCCCTAGCTTGCAAATATAGTGGCATAAATCCAAAATGATAATCAAAGGCTAGAGAGATTCCCCCCAAGCTTCAATTCATTTACCGACTTTGAGGTTGTCACCAATTTCTGTACTAGATGGAGAAAAAGGATAAGGGTGGATGAAATGAAGGTTCAAATGGGAGACCTAACGAAAGACTTGACTCGACATCTACGAGATCTGGCGAAAGACTCAACCTAACAGGAGAGGTGATTGTTTAATTTTTTAATGAGATTGACACAAGAAAATAACTATGCTCAAAGCTCTGGGTTCAATCCCCAAATTTCTGTTTCATTTTTTAACGAGCTTGCTACATATAGGAAAACCATGCTCATATTTTTTGTTTCATTTTTTAGCGATCTTGCCACAGAGATGAAAAACTATGCTCGTAGCCTCTATTTCATTTTTTAACGAGCTTGCCATAGAGAAGCGAAAACTATGCTCATGGACTCTTCTTGATCATGGCTTCCAAGAGGATAACGCTCTGAAAGGATACCATGTCAAGGGACAAAACTCGGTCATGGATTCCAAGAGATCTTCATTGGATGGAATAAGAATGCTCTGGAAGGAATACATAATTGACCTATGGTAGGGGAGATACCGACTGCATATAATACCCGGTTAGGGAGGTCATTGGGTTGATGGTCAAGTCAGGGCCAACAAACAAAATTTGATCAATAGTCACCATTCTTCCATCGTGCAGGAAAGATATCACACGAAAAAAAGTGGACACAATAGCTTTCATGGCATAGACATAATCTCTCCCAAGGAGTAAATCGAAATCCAAGGGGTCCTGGACTACCATAACATCAATAAAGATAGTTTTCCCTCCCAATGTTATGGGAGACTGAGGAAGGATCCCTAAAGGGTGACTGTTCTTCTGTTAAAATAGAAAAAAGTCTAGGTAACTGACACAAGCTGAGGATAACCCAAATCTTGCCAAGCAATAGAGGAAAAAATACTAATGGACGAACCTTCATTTATCAATGCATGAGGAACGTCCCGACCACAAACCTGTACTGTAATCTTGAAAGGAATGTGAGAGGGAAGACAAGGTCTAGTTAGCACACTCCAATAAAAAAGGATGGCCTCATTACTTGGAGGGGTTTTCACAAGAGAAGGAGGAATGCACCCCGACACAGTAGATTCTGTATAAATGATAAAAACATGGGAAAGAATAGGTTTACTCTCTAGATGGAGAGTCAAATCAATAGATAACAACATCAAATCGATCACTTGGGTTTCATTCTACAAGGGGAGAATGGGGTCGAAAGGTGGAAATGGATCGACCGCTTGGGTTGCACTCTCTAATGGGAGAGTGGGATCAACCGAAGATGGGATCGGATCAACCACTTTGTCAACTGGTTCAACTAAGGACGTGACTAGATTGACGACATGATCATTCAAACTGACTGATGAAGGTACCGAAGCAACCACTTTGGCACTCGTCAGATGAGGGGTGGGATTGACCACGTTGGCACTCTTGAGATGAAGGGTGGGACTAACCAATGATGGGACTGGATCAATCACTTGGGTTTCACTTTTCAGATGAAAAGTGGGGCTGATCAATGATGAAACTGGATCAACTACTTTGGTTAGTGGTTCAACCGAGGATGAAACTATATTGACCACCTGATCGACTGAACTGACTGGGGATGGAACCAGATTGACCATTCCATCAACTAATGATGGGTTGGGGAAAATCTTACAATAACCAGTTGGGAGTTTAATATTTTCCAAAAGAGAAGAAGCGTTGTCCATACAAGGGAAAAGGTGAGAATAATGATCACCTTCACATAACATACAAGGAAATTTGACAGTTGTCTTCTTCTTACCAACCTTAACGTCACTAGTTGATAGAGCATCACTAGTATGTCTAGAAGAGGCCGATGATGTGGAGGGCCACATTTCTAATACCTTGGGAATACCAGGGAAATCCCTCAGAAAGTGGTCACCCTTACAAAGACTGCAAGGAAATTTGGGTTTCAGATTGTTCGTTTTAATCTTGGCGACCTCATGAACACTCCCAGTGCGATTAATAATAGTTGGTTTCTTAGATCCAACATCTGATATGGTTGGGGGCTTGGTTCTTTTCAAGTTATTCTTCTTCTCCTCTTTCTGTTTCTTCTTCTTCTTATCAACCTGGCTACTTTCTTTAGAGCTTTTACTAGGTGAAGAAGGAGAAAGGGAAGGAGACTTAATGGGTGAAGAAGGTGAAAATTCAACATGAGGTTGATGTGTGGGTGGTGTACTTACATATGAAGCATTAGGTGTAGCTTAATCACTAGGAATATTCGAGATCACCAGAGTGGGGAACAACCAAACTGGTAATCCAATGGTGAGTCTCAGAAGACTCAGTGTGGAAATGTATGGAGGAGAAATGTTTCCAAAAGAAGGAAAGGTAAAAGGTTCTACGGGAAAAGGGGTTACTCCATTGGTACTCCCAGGAGTTGATGCAATGAACATTGACTCGACCTAAGGTCCAGTAAGTAAAAAAAACAACACACACTATGAATCTAAGAAGAAAACAATCAAACAAAACTTCCCACAATGAAACTGCTAGTTGGTGATGAAATCCAACATCAAGAGATAAATATAGGAAGGGGTAGGGATAGAGAGGGTGGATCAGTTACATTGGAAACTTGCTTAACGGACTTATGCCTTGGTGCAAGATTCCACACAGTAAATGTGGATTTACCCTCCAAGGAGCTCGAGTGAGTTTGACCAATGTCTATTCCAGGTACATTGAGACTTCCCTTCACTGTCACCTTGTGTAATAACCTAAAGATAATGGCTGCTAAGGTCACCAAATCGCAGTCAGCCCCTGGGCGAGTACATGCAACAGTCCAGTCTGAACATATGGGTAGGATAACAAGTCCAAAATCCTTCAAGAGAACTGAGGACAAGTGGACCGATAGAACTCCAGAGGACCCCAAACGAATTTAGAATTCACGAAGCACCGAGACCAAATGAAGACAGTTGAACCTCAAGAAGAACCCCCAATATACGATTTGACTACTATGAACGGTTAAACCACGGAGGGATAATCTCCGTAACTCTCCCAAATGCGACCTTCTGCATAACCCCTTTGTGAGAAGGGGATCCCATTAAGCTGATACAAAAATTGGATTTTCTCTCCCTATTGCAAGATGCTAATGTTGTTTGACAACTTTGGAAAGTTATCCTTTCAAAATATTCCAAATCCCTACACCTTAAGCTAATGTAGGTTTGCTAACAAAAATGTAAAAAATTATGATAAATTTAGTTTAGTTCTTGATTTTAAGGTTGTTGTTTACTCAGAGGTGTATGAGAGTGAAAATTGATGATAGTATGACTCAATTCCAAAAACATGCATACGAAATGATAAGCAATATTTTATTTCAATGAATGTTTATTTAAGGGAAGGAGAAGGATTTTCCTTTCACTTTCAAACACTAAGATGCAATGACCTCATGCAATAGTTCTCAATCAAGAATATAATACAATGCTAAAATGTTCAGAAATTGGTTCTAGTATCCAAAAACCAAACATGAAAAAATGTCCTTTTGTTTATATGTGACTGATAATCAGTTTAATGTAAAGCTTCCTATGTCATTTAGACTTCAATATCTGTGAGATTTAAGTAACCGAAAACAAACTGCACATGGACAAAAACACACCCTCATTGTGATCAAACAAGAAACAAAAAGAAAATCAAATCTAGGCAGGAGGAAATTCTTAGAGAAAAGACCTCAAAGATCAAATGGAATGGTGCATAGATCTCTGAATTTCCTTACAACAACTTTCATTCATTCAGATAAGTGAGAAAGCAGTAGATTGAATCCAAATATAAGGGAAGAAGAGTGATTTAAAGAAAGGAAAATAGATGTCAAAAATCCAAACAAAACATCAACAATCCTTAGAAATAAAAAAGTTGGAGGATAAACAAGGACACACTGAGATAGTATTAACCCTGAGAAGATGAATCAACAAAAAGTAGTCTGAGAAACCAACTCCCAAAAAGGTTTTTGCAGAAAAAGAACCGACGCTCTATTGTCAAGGGAACTAGAGAATTGCAATGCTCTATGGGAGGTTGCAAGAGAGTGCCAATGCTCTGATTGTAGAGGCAGGGGAGCATTGGCCTCTCAGAACTCAAAAACTTGCCCAGAAATAAAAAAAAAAACTTAGGAAAAATGCAGAAATTGAGTGTGTAAGATAAATCCAAGGGCCAAAAAAACATATAAAAATCAAATACATAGCATGAATAAGATCTAAAGGTGAGAAAAGGCCAAAAACAAGACCTAGGAAAGGAACCAAAACTCAAATTTTCCTCCCTAGTATAGTTTATCGAATCGAGTAAACTTTTATCTCTTTTTCAGACTTGCATGGATACATGAAAAAGGAACCCCCTGGAGTCTCCTTTAATCTCTTTTCAGACTCTCTAAACATGAAAATATTGCCGAGTGATCTTGCTTCCTTTCACACTATTAAAAGGTTTGAAAGGGCGTCTTTCAAGTGGTAGTTTATCTCTTTTTCGGCCTTGCGAGACTAAAATTACGAAAAAGGACAACACTGGAGTCATCTTTAAGTTCTTTTTAGACTCTCTAAATATGAAAAATCACCAAGTTTACCTTCTATGGACTCGTTAAACAATCATATATTGAAGGGCCCATATGGGACCGAACCTTTACTTCTTCCAGTTTGTTAAATAAAGGAAGAGGGACTTACCGAAGGTGAGTTATATTGAGCATGTGTTACCCTCCTTGAGATTGTACTTAAATAAAAAAGAGGTACACTTCTACCTGGATGGGGGAAAAAATTAAAGGAAGCAAGCCAAGCAGTTTTTGAGAACATTACTAGTAACTCTTACGGTCTCCCTTGAACATGACACTTTGTCTTTGCACGCATTTTAAATCCGCTAAACCTCTGCATTGAAAAAATCCTCTGATTTTTCTTACTCCTTTGGGTGCCGACGAAATTCATAGTATCCACTACATCATCGTGTTTTGGTCCATGTCATGTTTCTATTGTTGTGCCTCAATGTTCAAGGGAAGTATTTTCCTCGAGAGTCAAACATCACAAGTTTTTTGTTTCAATATCTGTGTCAGTCCATGTTCATTTGATCTACAATTTACATCTCTGTGTTAGTTTCATGTCATTTATGGGGGATACATCAAGGCCCTCCTTTGACGAGTCTGTTCTTGTCGAATTCAACACATTATCCAAGAACTCGACTTAGAAACCAATCAGTACCTTGGGACATGCATGCCTCAATGGTAGGCCTCCTCGCTTCTGACAATGGGTTTACATCATTGACCCCTGATCGGATGATTCTACAAATGCTCGACTTCAGCTCATCTATTCACATTCCCTGGAATGTACTAGGGTACCTTGGGGATCATTGATATCAATGGTGATTTCCCTCGGACTTGTTAACGATTTACCTCATTGACTGGTAATCAAGTGGTTTCTGCGATGTTCAACATCAAGACCTCTATTCACATGGTTAGATTCATACTACATTGGGATCGGTAGGAAGACCCTGGGTTGAGTGATCACTCTGATATGTACTTTTCCCAGGTTGTGACAAAGTTTCTCTTGAATATTGACACATATACTGTCACATAGATCCACTTTGTATTGGTCTATCTCTATGTATTGTCGTTTTGTAGATCCACAGTGTATTTTTCATGGCTACGATCAATTCATATCATGGAAGTATAGATCCACATTGTATCTTGTGTGGCTATACCTTTTTGTTAATACAATTATGGATCCACAGTGTATTTTATGGTGTCCATACCTTGCAAGTATTTATCACCCAAGCATAGGTATGCCTTCCTTGGGTTTGAAACATATCATGATATTTGTGTGATGGTTGTGTGCAGCTTATGCTAGGTTCTCTGAGTCCACACCCTTGCTCGAAAAAGTCTACAAAGTATTTCAGTCATCAATTTCCGTCTTCTAACTTTGTACTTTGGGGGGAAATATTTTACACATTAAAATCACTCACTTCAATGATGACCTATTGTCGTCATTTCAAGTGTCGTAAGTGTCTCATTTTGGTCACAAGTGTCGCTATCATAATACTGCCACATCACCTATGTCGTGTCTCTAACGACATCACAGGGACACTTAAGACTGGTTTAAGGAAGATAAATCATTTGATGAAGAGTGCAAAGCATTTTCCATGAAGAAAACCAATTAAAAATCAATTTTGAAGGAAAACGCTCCCATACCCACTATCAGGGAGTGCCAATGCTCCCTACCCCTCTTTGGGGGAGTGTTCCAGCACTCTGTGCACCCTTCTAGGGGAGTGCTGGGATTTTTCAAGGAAATTTTGGGCAACTCTTTCCTAACCATTGTCAGGGAGTGCCAGTGCTCCCTACCCTTCTTTGGGCGAGAGTTGCAACACTCTATGCCCCATTCTGAGGGAGTACTGGGCTATTTGAGGGAATCTTTGACTGTTGAGGAAAATCAAGAAAAAATCCCCCTCATCTCTGGAGTTAGTTGGATTCGAATCTGAGGTCAAGGATGGATCTTAGGGAGGATCCACAACTGATGGAGAAAGATCCTCAACCTATCCCAATAATATCTAAGGTGGTTGGGTCTCTTCAAGATTATATAAGGAGGCCTTCTCATGGTGAAAAGAAGATGGTAGTTTAGAGGCATCAAACTTATGATCTCATAAGGGAGATTTATCAGTGAAATTTATAGTCATTCTGATCGTGGAAATTTTGAGCAAGGGTCTGGACAAAGAGAGCTTGGTGAAACTGCTACATCTACATCTATGGTTGTAATCATTTTTCTTTGTTTCCATTAATGTATATACGTTCTTGGTCTGTTTCCTTCAAATTTGTATATGTTTCATGAATTTGTTCTTTTTGATAGATCTATTTCGAAGCTAATCATGGTAGGAATAGGAAGTATGTTTTTTCTTTGTTGTTCCTTTGATTGCAGAACCTTCTGAAATACTTGGAGATCAATATCAACTTGGATCAAGCAAGGACAAACATTATTAAATGTATTTATATTCCTTTCTTCTTATTCCTTGACTAGTTTAGATTCATTAGAAGGAATGTCAATGTTCAACATTTGCACCTTTCTGTCTTGGTTATAGGGGTCTAGTATTCAAGAGGAAATCCACTTGTCCACAGGGGGATTTTCCTGTAACACTCTTCCTCTGTTACCCCAACCATGGCTACCTCTGATGAAAAATCTTATTCCTGTATGCATTATCGATTAGAAAATAGTTTCTTTAACAACCATACATGACATCTCTTTTAAATATGAAACAAAGTTTGGCTCAACAACACATCAGACTCATGCAATCCAATTCATACAAATCATTTAATACTTTTCAATGAGTAGGGGGTGAATAAGGGTTCTGGGATATGTGAGCGATTGTATTAAGCGAAAAGTGTTAAAATGAGGGGGGGATAGATCATGATTACTGCTCAAAAAATCATCAAACAATCAACTGTATCATAAATCAAAAGAATGTATCATTGTAATTCATCCCTGTGTGATCCTTTAACTGTCATAATACATAATTTATCTTAACGATAATTTTATTTTAAGAAAAGGGAGTGGATAGTGAATATGGGAAGGCGAGGGGACTTGTAATGTGATAAAAGTGAAAGAATGGTAGGGAAACGAAAGAATACTGTTTGTAAAACCAATTAAGTAATCCATAAAAAAAACTTTGTATTCAATACAAGGATACCAATACCAATTAACACCTACTGTGTGTTAAAATTGTTCACTGTCCCACATCCAATTTCTTCAAAATTCTCAATTAACACCATCTATAATCATACTCAGAATCACTATGCCTTTCAACAATCATGTTAAGAAAATATTTGGTTTCTTTCATTTAAACAAAATCCAAAGAAACACACAGTCACATTGCTCCATTTCAATCCATCATATATCACTATAAAATACCAACCACTGCCAATAATTCACAATTTTCCCAAATACAACATATACACATGTATTTTTTTTTCCAGATTGAATAGACCTTGTAAAACTTTCCCAATTTCACGACTTTCATTATATTAAGCAATAATACTTGTAATGAAACCATAATGCAAAAACTGAGCTTCATTATTGATGGTGAAATTAAATAAAACAATGCATGATGTCTCCATAATCCATACAAACTAAACAATGAAATCATAGTCATCACCTTCCCTAACTTGCAATGATCCCGATTAGGGATAATAAAACACACATCAGCCACCAACTAACAATTTAAACCATGCTGAAAGAATACAACAATAAAAAACATAACGAGAAGATACAACCAATGATTGCACATTATCACTAATTCCCAATCAACCAAATTAATCAATAAAAACAAACTAGATTTCGACGCAACTGTTATAACAAAAAAGAGGCAACCCCTTGACTGTATATCAATTCTCACCCCCAATCACAACCTTCCAACCAACTCAATCAAACTAGTTAAATATAAGTACTTAAAAGAACTGTCATAACCACTCAACCAATCTGTGACAGTCAACAAGATGCCCGACAAGAGTGCGAACAGTTGGGGATTATCAAAATCGGGTTCTGTAACAATGAATATAAGAAGTATTCAAGATTTCACTCGGTCATCAAATCACAGAGAGACTGGAGGTCAAACATATCAACAATAGGGAGAGACCCTTCGAAACAAGCACGATGGAACCACAAGCATTTTTATAACTCTCGGATTGTGTAATAGTTCAACTCTGGGTAGGGTAGGCAACGATGCAGAGGAGCAAAAATTTCCCATTGGACAGTAACAAGTACCCAGAACACACAGAGGCATAACCCTCTTGCAATTCAAATACTGAATCAATGAACAACAATGCCAGTGGGAATGCTGGCCCAAAGCATAATTATATCACCAAACCACCATAAAGCATACATATTGGTATAATGGCCATCCTATAACCAACTTTTGAGGCACGTTTATGCCAATACCACAAAATTAATCCTACGATAAGGTGGATAACCCATGACCATGGCTTTGTAAAATACACAGTGACCAAAAGGTAGTTCGAAAACATATACAACAACCCCGTAACAACTCGATTACAACCAGACATGGTTACCATAACTGTGAGGAAGCAGCCAACAAGGATAAACAGAGTGAAACCCTCCAACAAAATACCCATAACTACTTAAAAAAATAAAGAACCATCACAGTTTTCACCACATAGAACAACCAATGAATGCATAACTTCAACTAACCAATTCTTTCATTTGCAAAATGAATAACTACACAATCATTCTAGAGAGAAGACCCACACATTTACACGGTTTCCAATATAAGGAAAACAAAAACCAACACATTACTGAGCCATCATTTGTTCATACACAAAGAGAAATTCATGGATGTGAGAAAAGAACCATACCTGTAACCAATAGCTTTAAAAATGTTGAGCTGGCCGAGTAGTTCCTTCCAGGCTTGAATCTTGGAGCTTAACCACCAACAAAACCAAATGAAACAATAACCATGCTAGGGTGACGACCCGATGGGAGAAGTATGGAGTGATGTGAATTTACTGCACATCGCTTCCATCTTCCTCTACATTCAATTTCGAAGTACAAGACAACCACTGATCACCAATACCATTAACCATGCCATTAATTCCAACCATTGAAACTTGCGACCATATTGCTTGCCAAATGTGCCACCGAAATTCCATATTAACCATTGCCAAAAATATACCATACCATATATCAAATGTGCCCAATATAACTCAAATACAATTCACATAGCCAGTAACCATTGCTAGTTAGGATTAACACTAACTTGTTCCATTTAAATTTCACATGACTTCTAACATAGTATAGTATATGCCCCTTCTTTTGGATTTTTTGCAAGTTTCTTTCCCATTTCTTTTGTTTTATGTTGTTACTAACATATGTCTTGTGCAAGTGTAGCCAAGCAATAATCATGGTGATATAATAAAATGTAACAACTATAATATATATGCCAATCTTAACATAAGATTAAGCTTCGAATAACAAAACATCCATAAAATACATCATCCACCTGTCATTATGCCAAAAAACGAAGCAAAGACTGCATCATCAACCATATAAGACCCTGTAAGCAACAACATAAAAGCGCGATATGACTATCTTCGAGCCTCCAATATACAAGGGGGTCCCTCCTACTAGTATTATATCTTATTAGAATAGTTTAAATAATAGGCTTTAGCAATACTTTGCGGGTGAAATTTCTCGTTGCGATTTTTATCGTCAACAAACTGGAAACTCAACAGGGAAATATGTTTCCAAAATATTAAGAACTCAGAATATATGGTTTTGTAGACCAAGAACAATATATCAAGAAGGTATAACCAGAATGATTATGCAACAGGGGGAAGTGAGCAGATTTAATGGAAAAATGACTGGGAATTTGGGAATAACTCATGAAAAATGTTAAGTGTGATGGGGTTTATCCCTGTATGCATAACCATTCGACCATAATTTTCTCTTTACTTCAAGGAGAAATTTTTTATGGACTTGCTCTTTTGAATATCGAATGGATGAAGAAATGGAAAGCATAAGTGGGAGGTAACCAAAGAAGATAACAAATTCAATTATGCTTTTAGGGGGAACATCGTAACAACTGTGTAATCTTGTTTGTTATTAACTAACAATACCTTGTAGGAGTGTCACTATGTAATAATTGATCCAACACTTTATTCTTGACCAAAGTTGAACTTAAAAGATGAAAAGAAATAAAAATCATAAGAGAAAAGGAACGACAAAATTTTAAAAGAGAAAAACTAAAATGACAGAATTACAAAAAGAAGAAGGAAAACTATTAAATGAAAGCATAAATTAAACTACTGCAAAAGAAGAATTGAAAATCAATAGTGAATATGAAAACATAACTGAACTACTAATATACAGAAAATCCAAACAACGTTAAAAGTTTTCAAGTTGGTTCCACATAATGTTTTAAGTGAGAACCTTCAGTGCTGTAGGAAAACAATCGCTCTTATAAATCTTTTATATTGTAAGAGTTTGAACCCAGGACAAAAGCGATCTTGAAAGGACCCAACCATAATTTTTGAAACTTCGAGTGTCTTCCCCTATCAACGTGAGGTGAATACCACAACAATACTTTCTCATTGACTTTAAATTTGACCGTTTTGACACTTATGTTGAAATAATTCTTAACAATCTACTGTCTCCTTTTTATATTATCCAAGGAAAACATCCTTTTCTCTAAATCTAGGAGTGCATTTATCCTTTGTGAAACGTCAAAAGAATTTAATTCTTCGATCTGTAGCATCAACCTAAAGGAAGAAAGTTCCAGCTGAGTAGGAAAGATGGCTTCCTGACCATAAACAAGTTGGAAAAGTGATCCAACTAGATATCGGTGGCCACCCACCTTTTCTGACTGGCTCAAAATAGTTTTATGGAAATTTTGGCAATTTACTATTTTTAGCAGTTTTTAACTTCCGGGGCCATTTTGAGGGCCCAAATGAAGGTTTTTTGAGATCGATGTTCTCAATGGTAGACAAATTCATAATTGACCCCCCAAAATGAATCTCCTCAATGATACCTTTCCAATGAGCTATAATACGCCTAAAACAGAGGTCGTATGCAAAAGTTACGACCCCAGGAAGTTGATGCACCAACTTACCCAAACGGGGCCCACATGACTTTTTGCGCTTCATATCCTAGGGTTAGGTTTTTTTTGGATGTCTAGAGTTTTTGGCATTCTGTTTTATTGTAAAAANATCCACATTGTATCTTGTGTGGCTATACCTTTTTGTTAATACAATTATGGATCCACAATGTATTTTATGGTGTCCATACCTTGCAAGTATTTATCACCCAAGCATAGGTATGCCTTCCTTGGGTTTGAAACATATCATGATATTTGTGTGATGGTTGTGTGCAACTTATGCTAGGTTCTCTGAGTCCATACCCTTGCTCGAAAAAGTCTACAAAGTATTTCAGTCATCAGTTTCCGTCTTCTAACTTTGTACTTTGGGGGGAAATATTTTACACATTAAAATCACTCACTTCAATGATGACCTATTGTCATCATTTCAAGTGTCATAAGTGTCTCATTTTGGTCACAAGTGTCACTATCATAATACTGCCACATCACCTATGTCGTGTCTCTAACGACATCACAGGGACACTTAAGACACCTTCAAAGACTGGTTTAAGGAAGATAAATCATTTGATGAAGAGTGCAAAGCATTTTCCATGAAGAAAACCAATTTAAAATCAATTTTGAAGGAACACACTCCCATACCCACTATCAGGGAGTGCCAATGCTCCCTACCCCTCTTTGGGGGAGTGTTCCAGCACTCTGTGCACCCTTCTAGGGGAGCGCTGGGATTTTTCAAGGAAATTTTGGGCAACGCTTCCCTAACCATTGTCAGGGAGTGCCAGTGCTCCCTAACCTTCTTTGGGGGAGAGTTGCAACACTCTATGCCCCATTCTGAGGGAGTGCTGGGCTATTTGAGGGAATCTTTGACTGTTGAGGAAAATCAAGAAAAAATACCCCTCATCTCTGGAGTTAGTTGGATTCGAATCTGAGGTCAAGGATGGATCTTAGGGAGGATCCACAACTGATGGAGAAAGATCCTCAACCTATCCCAATAATATCTAAGGTGGTTGGGTCTCTTCAAGATTATATAAGGAGGCCTTCTCATGGTGAAAAGAAGATGGTAGTTTAGAGGCATCAAACTTATGATCTCATAAGGGAGATTTATCAGTGAAATTTATAGTCATTCTGATCGTGGAAATTTTGAGCAAGGGTCTGGACAAAGAGAGCTTGGTGAAACTGCTACATCTACATCTATGGTTGTAATCATTTTTCTTTGTTTCCATTAATGTATATACGTTCTTGGTCTGTTTCCTTCAAATTTGTATATGTTTCATGAATTTGTTCTTTTTGATAGATCTATTTCGAAGCTAATCATGGTAGGAATAGGAAGTATGTTTTTTCTTTGTTGTTCCTTTGATTGCAGAACCTTCTGAAATACTTGGAGATCAATATCAACTTGGATCAAGCAAGGACAAACATTATTAAATGTATTTATATTCCTTTCTTCTTATTCCTTGACTAGTTTAGATTCATTAGAAGGAATGTCAATGTTCAACATTTGCACCTTTCTGTCTTGGTTATAGGGGTCTAGTATTCAAGAGGAAATCCACTTGTCCACAGGGGGATTTTCCTGTAACACTCTTCCTCTGTTACCCCAACCATGGCTACCTCTGATGAAAAATCTTATTCCTGTATGCATTATCGATTAGAAAATAGTTTCTTTAACAACCATACATGACATCTCTTTTAAATATGAAACAAAGTTTGGCTCAACAACACATCAGACTCATGCAATCCAATTCATACAAATCATTTAATACTTTTCAATGAGTAGGGGGTGAATAAGGGTTCTGGGATATGTGAGCGATTGTATTAAGCGAAAAGTGTTAAAATGAGGGGGGGATAGATCATGATTACTGCTCAAAAAATCATCAAACAATCAACTGTATCATAAATCAAAAGAATGTATCATTGTAATTCATCCCTGTGTGATCCTTTAACTGTCATAATACATAATTTATCTTAACGATAATTTTATTTTAAGAAAAGGGAGTGGATAGTGAATATGGGAAGGCGAGGGGACTTGTAATGTGATAAAAGTGAAAGAATGGTAGGGAAACGAAAGAATACTGTTTGTAAAACCAATTAAGTAATCCATAAAAAAAACTTTGTATTCAATACAAGGATACCAATACCAATTAACACCTACTGTGTGTTAAAATTGTTCACTGTCCCACATCCAATTTCTTCAAAATTCTCAATTAACACCATCTATAATCATACTCAGAATCACTATGCCTTTCAACAATCATGTTAAGAAAATATTTGGTTTCTTTCATTTAAACAAAATCCAAAGAAACACACAGTCACATTGCTCCATTTCAATCCATCATATATCACTATAAAATACCAACCACTGCCAATAATTCACAATTTTCCCAAATACAACATATACACATGTATTTTTTTTTCCAGATTGAATAGACCTTGTAAAACTTTCCCAATTTCACGACTTTCATTATATTAAGCAATAATACTTGTAATGAAACCATAATGCAAAAACTGAGCTTCATTATTGATGGTGAAATTAAATAAAACAATGCATGATGTCTCCATAATCCATACAAACTAAACAATGAAATCATAGTCATCACCTTCCCTAACTTGCAATGATCCCGATTAGGGATAATAAAACACACATCAGCCACCAACTAACAATTTAAACCATGCTGAAAGAATACAACAATAAAAAACATAACGAGAAGATACAACCAATGATTGCACATTATCACTAATTCCCAATCAACCAAATTAATCAATAAAAACAAACTAGATTTCGACGCAACTGTTATAACAAAAAAGAGGCAACCCCTTGACTGTATATCAATTCTCACCCCCAATCACAACCTTCCAACCAACTCAATCAAACTAGTTAAATATAAGTACTTAAAAGAACTGTCATAACCACTCAACCAATCTGTGACAGTCAACAAGATGCCCGACAAGAGTGCGAACAGTTGGGGATTATCAAAATCGGGTTCTGTAACAATGAATATAAGAAGTATTCAAGATTTCACTCGGTCATCAAATCACAGAGAGACTGGAGGTCAAACATATCAACAATAGGGAGAGACCCTTCGAAACAAGCACGATGGAACCACAAGCATTTTTATAACTCTCGGATTGTGTAATAGTTCAACTCTGGGTAGGGTAGGCAACGATGCAGAGGAGCAAAAATTTCCCATTGGACAGTAACAAGTACCCAGAACACACAGAGGCATAACCCTCTTGCAATTCAAATACTGAATCAATGAACAACAATGCCAGTGGGAATGCTGGCCCAAAGCATAATTATATCACCAAACCACCATAAAGCATACATATTGGTATAATGGCCATCCTATAACCAACTTTTGAGGCACGTTTATGCCAATACCACAAAATTAATCCTACGATAAGGTGGATAACCCATGACCATGGCTTTGTAAAATACACAGTGACCAAAAGGTAGTTCGAAAACATATACAACAACCCCGTAACAACTCGATTACAACCAGACATGGTTACCATAACTGTGAGGAAGCAGCCAACAAGGATAAACAGAGTGAAACCCTCCAACAAAATACCCATAACTACTTAAAAAAATAAAGAACCATCACAGTTTTCACCACATAGAACAACCAATGAATGCATAACTTCAACTAACCAATTCTTTCATTTGCAAAATGAATAACTACACAATCATTCTAGAGAGAAGACCCACACATTTACACGGTTTCCAATATAAGGAAAACAAAAACCAACACATTACTGAGCCATCATTTGTTCATACACAAAGAGAAATTCATGGATGTGAGAAAAGAACCATACCTGTAACCAATAGCTTTAAAAATGTTGAGCTGGCCGAGTAGTTCCTTCCAGGCTTGAATCTTGGAGCTTAACCACCAACAAAACCAAATGAAACAATAACCATGCTAGGGTGACGACCCGATGGGAGAAGTATGGAGTGATGTGAATTTACTGCACATCGCTTCCATCTTCCTCTACATTCAATTTCGAAGTACAAGACAACCACTGATCACCAATACCATTAACCATGCCATTAATTCCAACCATTGAAACTTGCGACCATATTGCTTGCCAAATGTGCCACCGAAATTCCATATTAACCATTGCCAAAAATATACCATACCATATATCAAATGTGCCCAATATAACTCAAATACAATTCACATAGCCAGTAACCATTGCTAGTTAGGATTAACACTAACTTGTTCCATTTAAATTTCACATGACTTCTAACATAGTATAGTATATGCCCCTTCTTTTGGATTTTTTGCAAGTTTCTTTCCCATTTCTTTTGTTTTATGTTGTTACTAACATATGTCTTGTGCAAGTGTAGCCAAGCAATAATCATGGTGATATAATAAAATGTAACAACTATAATATATATGCCAATCTTAACATAAGATTAAGCTTCGAATAACAAAACATCCATAAAATACATCATCCACCTGTCATTATGCCAAAAAACGAAGCAAAGACTGCATCATCAACCATATAAGACCCTGTAAGCAACAACATAAAAGCGCGATATGACTATCTTCGAGCCTCCAATATACAAGGGGGTCCCTCCTACTAGTATTATATCTTATTAGAATAGTTTAAATAATAGGCTTTAGCAATACTTTGCGGGTGAAATTTCTCGTTGCGATTTTTATCGTCAACAAACTGGAAACTCAACAGGGAAATATGTTTCCAAAATATTAAGAACTCAGAATATATGGTTTTGTAGACCAAGAACAATATATCAAGAAGGTATAACCAGAATGATTATGCAACAGGGGGAAGTGAGCAGATTTAATGGAAAAATGACTGGGAATTTGGGAATAACTCATGAAAAATGTTAAGTGTGATGGGGTTTATCCCTGTATGCATAACCATTCGACCATAATTTTCTCTTTACTTCAAGGAGAAATTTTTTATGGACTTGCTCTTTTGAATATCGAATGGATGAAGAAATGGAAAGCATAAGTGGGAGGTAACCAAAGAAGATAACAAATTCAATTATGCTTTTAGGGGGAACATCGTAACAACTGTGTAATCTTGTTTGTTATTAACTAACAATACCTTGTAGGAGTGTCACTATGTAATAATTGATCCAACACTTTATTCTTGACCAAAGTTGAACTTAAAAGATGAAAAGAAATAAAAATCATAAGAGAAAAGGAACGACAAAATTTTAAAAGAGAAAAACTAAAATGACAGAATTACAAAAAGAAGAAGGAAAACTATTAAATGAAAGCATAAATTAAACTACTGCAAAAGAAGAATTGAAAATCAATAGTGAATATGAAAACATAACTGAACTACTAATATACAGAAAATCCAAACAACGTTAAAAGTTTTCAAGTTGGTTCCACATAATGTTTTAAGTGAGAACCTTCAGTGCTGTAGGAAAACAATCGCTCTTATAAATCTTTTATATTGTAAGAGTTTGAACCCAGGACAAAAGCGATCTTGAAAGGACCCAACCATAATTTTTGAAACTTCGAGTGTCTTCCCCTATCAACGTGAGGTGAATACCACAACAATACTTTCTCATTGACTTTAAATTTGACCGTTTTGACACTTATGTTGAAATAATTCTTAACAATCTACTGTCTCCTTTTTATATTATCCAAGGAAAACATCCTTTTCTCTAAATCTAGGAGTGCATTTATCCTTTGTGAAACGTCAAAAGAATTTAATTCTTCGATCTGTAGCATCAACCTAAAGGAAGAAAGTTCCAGCTGAGTAGGAAAGATGGCTTCCTGACCATAAACAAGTTGGAAAAGTGATCCAACTAGATATCGGTGGCCACCCACCTTTTCTGACTGGCTCAAAATAGTTTTATGGAAATTTTGGCAATTTACTATTTTTAGCAGTTTTTAACTTCCGGGGCCATTTTGAGGGCCCAAATGAAGGTTTTTTGAGATCGATGTTCTCAATGGTAGACAAATTCATAATTGACCCCCCAAAATGAATCTCCTCAATGATACCTTTCCAATGAGCTATAATACGCCTAAAACAGAGGTCGTATGCAAAAGTTACGACCCCAGGAAGTTGATGCACCAACTTACCCAAACGGGGCCCACATGACTTTTTGCGCTTCATATCCTAGGGTTAGGTTTTTTTTGGATGTCTAGAGTTTTTGGCATTCTGTTTTATTGTAAAAATGACTTCAAAGCCTCATTGTAATCATCTTATTGCGAATGCAAGTAGCCGTCACATCTCTTCTCAGAGATAAGCTGCCACCATTCTAGCGAGTCTTTCACTCTGTATTTTTATAGTCTCTGTACATTTATTTCTTTAATAGAAATCGTGTATTACTGTATATCTATGTTTATGGTTGCATCTATGATACATTCCTATTATATTATTGAATATCTGGGATATCTCTGTGCATTTATTTATTATATCTCCGCTCTCATTTCGTGCCGAAAATAATCCGAATAAAAAGGAGTGCAACCAGTGCTCACCTTGGTGGTAGTTCAATCTTCTGAAAGGGCATAAGTGACGAGAGTGTGCATTTGATGAGGCTTATCTTTGATGAACCTTTTGACGATTCTCACTGGATTCTTGTTGGTAGACTCGGTCTTCCCATTCCCTTGGGGATAATAAGTTGATGAGGTGAAATGGTTAACCCCCAACTTAGCTAAAATTTGGTCCATCTTAACAAAAATAAAAGCGGGACCATTGTCTGTAATAATTTCCAATGGAAGACCAAATCTAGAAAATATATTATTTTCAAGGAAAGAAATCACTTGATCATCTATCGAGTGCTTAAGTGGAACAACTTCAACCCATTTTGTAAAATAGTCTGTGGATATCAAAATAAAAATTTGTCCTACTAAAGATGGAGGATTAATAGGACCAATAAAATCCAATCCCCACTTTGAAAAAGGAAAGTCTGGGAGGATAGGTTGTAATGGCATGAATGAAAGGCATTCTTTCGCAAAAACGTTTTGGCATTTGTCACAAGATCTCAAAAAAACATAAGAGTCATGGAAGGTTGAAGGCCAATAGTATCCTTTTCTAATAATATTGAAAGCAGTGGTTTTAGCAGAAAAATTACCTCCTACATGAATGACATAATTTGAGGAACCATGAGATTCTTGCAAAAATTTCTGTGCTTCCTCATTGTTTACACAACGAAGCAACAAGCCATCAGAAGATCTTTGAAACAAGAAGTCTCCTATAATGACATATCTTGTGGATTCAAGATAGAGTCTTCTCCTTTGATGAGTTTCTAAGTTTTCTGGACATATTTGGTTTTGTAAGTAGTAAACTAAATTCCTATACCAAGGATGTTCAAACACAGGAAGGATCTGATTGTCAATGTAGAATAGTGCTGATAGGGAACTATCTTGTTCATCAATGTCTTCACTATTTTCAGCATGCTGATCTAAGTGAAGGGTTAAGTCACGTCCCTTGGTAGTGGTAAAAGTCACGATATTTAAATCATGCTCCTGGATCTTGGCAAGCCAATGCGAAAGATTATTTGAAACATAAGTCTATGAGAGCAAAAACTTGAAAGCAGGTAAAGGGAATTTTACCAACGTATGCTTACCTAAGATGAAGTGGCGAAATTTTTCAACATATTTAACAAGAGAGTGTTGGTGTCTAAAGATGTCCTAAAAACAACCTTAGTTTAACATTAATTTATCAACTCGGAGATTCATCTTTTATCTCAAKAATATCAGCAAAGTCTATGCAGGTAGCCTAAAATCGTGTAGCTAAACCAAATATGAGTTCATCAACAATCAAGTTCCTCAAACATTCACTAAAGATTCTAAGAACTAAATGGAATTGAAATCTGATTACCAAGATGTTGTGAAATGGAAAGGAACTAACTAATCTATTGAATTCACTTAACTAGAAAGCAGTAACTGAATCTAACTAAGGACTTGCAAAATTAACTATCAATTATGAATGCTGATTACTAGAAAGGAAATAACGAATTACTCTATCTATGGAAAGAACCAAAAATTATATTCTAATCGGAAGGGACAACTAATGTAACTTTTCCGAAAGGAAAAACTATTGTAACTTTAACCGAAATGAACAACTATTGTAACTTTAATCGAAAGGAACAGCAATCGTAAATCTAAGGAAAAGGAACAACGCGGATGAAAATGTGAGGAACTGTCAAGCAATAACTTCAGAAATGAAAATCATAATGGCAATCATTAATACTTGAGGGAAATGTCTATATTCTATACGCAAACAATCATAAAATCATTAACACACTTATGCATTTATCCTTGGCTATTGTAAAAGAGATTTGAATCACAAAATAGAAATCAAACTTTGAATTGATACAATTACAGAATGAGACAGTAGCTCCTTCAGACTGGGCCCTCGGTCTTCAGAAGTACTGCTACGAGAAACTCAGATCATAGAAATGATAAAAACACTCAAAACTTTCATTGATTCCATGGCTGGTATACATTTACAAAAACTGCTTGCACATAACAATTTCGAATCTAATTACTTGAATGCATTTTTTCCTTCCATTTTTCTGGATCTATTACTCTCTTATATATTACAATAGTTTGGGTAAATCAAGCTATCCTGAGGATAGAAATATCCTCAGGATTTCTTTACCATTATAGAATTACAATATAGAAAATGCATTATCTTCAAACTGCTTTGCGCCTAAAAAGTCTTCAACCTCCAATAGCTTGGGCATAGCCAAAATCTCTTTGGTTATCTTTGACAGTTATTTATTCAATTCCGCAACAAAATCAAACCATTCCAATTGTAATTTAGAATCTATTTAATAAAAATTTAATAACAACCCTAAGAGACATATTAATCATATTCTTTCCTATCTATCCCTAACTATCTAAAGAATCAATCAAAATCATATCATGAA
>JZKD02S2422679.1:9610-28174 GCA_000966675.3 Picea glauca
TTTTGATGTTCTTGTTATTTTTAGGTTTCCTTTCAAGATCAGGTGGGGTAGGAACATAATGGAAGGGGTCCATAAAATTGGTAGAAGGGATAGAGGAAGAGCCTTCAAATTCAACACTACTACTTACTCTCATTGTAGTAGGGAGTTGTTTCTTCCTCCCAATTTCAACATTTATTTCCTTTTTCCTATCCTTCTCTTCTTCAAATTTCTCAAACCGATTGAGCATTTCCATTCTAATATATCCAATCTCTTCATCTAGTGATTCACATGGGACAAATTGACCTCTTACACCATCCAAGTATTCTTTCATCCTATGAATACCCCCCCTTTGATGAGCTTCTTCAATAATGTCAACATGTTTCCATGCAGGGTCTTTGACTCCTGGGGCCATGGATTATGGATTATGGATTAAAAAAAAACTACAAAATTTCAAATTCAAACAAACAACATTATAATTATTAGAAGAATGGTCATTACCAATATAAAATAAAGAAAAATAAACTTTAAAGTTGGAACTCGGGAATGAATGCAATGAAGGCAAAGTTGAGCCAATTGTAGGAAGGCTAAGAAAAAAAAAGACTAATAGAAGGAGCAGTGCATAAAATTAATAGGTTGAGTTATAATTTATAATAGTCAAACTTCAAAGAGTCAAGCAGAGTGCCAAGATCTTCATCATAAAGGTCTCAGAACCTAGTTTGAAATGAAAATCTAACCAAAGAAAACTATGAAAAGCAACAGGAAGAACAAATTATAGCTCTTTAAAATTTAAGACATGATAAACTCTTGGTGCCAAAGGAAAATACTTGTTGCTGAGTGAATATTGTAGTCTGTAAACTATTGACATGAGGCTTCCCAAAACTCCAAATGAAAATGGTTGCTGTTGAGTGTAGGCGGCTCACTAGTCTATAGGGACTAGGGAACTACTCTCCAAAGTCCAAAGTCCAAAACTGGTGACATAGGCCTACCCAAAACTCCAAACACACAAACAATTTCCCACGAGTTGATCAACGATTGATATGTGAGACGTAAGGAAAGTAGGGGGTGGGGGTGTATTTATAGTTAGTGTGTAGGGTTAGATTAGGTTATTATTTATTTTTATTTTTTTAAATTTTTATTTTTCATATTTTTTAGTGTGCAGGTGGGTTCAATATCCAACCAGTCAAGCGGGCACAGACTTGGCCAGTTATACTGGTTTGGTATTGAATCGGCTTCGAATTGGTCGGTTTGATACCAAACTGGTCACCGAGTTGAGTTGAAGGCCAGTTCGAATCGACCACCCATTTGCTCACCTAGTTGGGTGGTCTAATATCAAACCATGTTGAGTTAAAAAACTAAGCCCATGAATTAATTTACAAAGGGTTTGTTCTGTTCCTATGATTATATACGTGATTAAAATCAAAGTTATCTCCTATACTATGACATTCAAAGCATATTAAGTTTATAGATTTTAGATGTATAAATTTTAGATGTATATATGGATATGTCATTTTCCATGTGGCAAGGAACAATACAATCAACACATATTCAAAACATGTCAAGGTAAAGTTTTGGTTTTGATGAACTCTGTGATATAGCATATATGAAAAATGGTCATTCAATACATTTGGTTGTAAAAGGAATATAATTTTTATACATATGGTTATACTATACATAAAGGTATAATCTATGGCCTATTCATATTTATATACATGATGATATGGTTTTCATAAGGTACAACATTGAAATGATATGTTGGAGGTAGCATTTAATTGAAAATGGTATGAGTTTCGGGGTTGACATAGCGCATGGCATAAGTATCGAGGTTTATATGATTTTGTTTAATATGCAACTAATATAGGGGGCAAATGCATTGAGTTTGGCATATGCATATGGTACGCATTTGGAATATCGAAGTGATAGGTTGACAATGCATTGAATGGAAAAGACGTGGGAATTAACTCCCATAGGCTCATGCTTTACCATCTCTTTCTACTTGGGGTTTTGTCATTTCATTTTCTCGTTTTGGTCTGTGGAGAAATAATTTCATCTCGAATTTGGGAAACCCTTCTCTTGGTCATTGTTGCAACTGTTTTGGCCTCCATTACTAGTATATAAGCAATTTTGGACGTTGTATGTACTTGCCAGTTTATGAAACATCTTTTGAAAAGTTTTTGTTTGCTAACGAGGTAGAAATGGCTATGAATTTGACTAGTAATGAGTGTGTATGCTTCTTTTCCCTGTTGTCATTCATGAAAATATTATTTTGAATGTTCTTCGAGGGTTTTATTTGCAAAATAAAAGAAAATGGTTTTTTTTTTTTTTCCCTTTGTTGTATGCATTGTTCTCTCAATTCATATTACTACTTTCCATTCTCCTAAATATTTGTTTGAATAATAGTTTTGAAAATGAAAAGAGTTGAACCCATTTTCTCATGGTAAATATTTCATGAGTTATGACCTGGGTTCGAAATTGAATACATTATGTTCACGGTTGATGCAACCAACCTTCAAAAAACTTTGTTTATTTATCTTGCTAAGTTTCGGTTGTGAAAAAATTGATTATGGGTTGAACCCATGCTTTTTATAATGAATATATGTCGAGTCTTGGCTTGGGTTTGAGTTTGAATCTATTTATTGTTGCAATTTTTATATAACCAACAATGATATTACTTGAATCCGTTTTCATATTTTATGAGTATGTTACATAAATTTGAACATGGACTTCTAAGTGTTTATTTCAAAGAAGAATAAGAATTTCGCATTGGTAGCCTGCTTTTTTTATGGGGGTTTGAACGTTGGTCATATGTGTTAAATGGTTAAGTGGCATGTGGTTATGATGGAAGTGATGCTCTCTACAACTACAACATGCTCATTTTAAACCTCAAGCTTCAATTTGAGCTCATAGTCTATGGCAAGAGTTATAGTCTGTGTTTCATTTTGGAGTCATGCACATACTGTGCTCGGTCTTACCCATATTCTTTGTCGAAGCTATGTACCATTTGATTTTCATGATGGCTATAACACTAAACCCATTATTTCTTTTTATTACTCAAATCCTCTATGTCCCTTAAGGTTCATACTCTTGCTGGTATTGATGAGATGGTTTAAGTGCCTTTGATTTTAGAGCTCATTTTTCTCATTTAACTCATAGCTCTGTGTTGCTTAATTGCTTGAGTAACTTGACATAGTAGTAGTCTTTTGAAAATAAAGAGTTATGGTTTAGCACTTTCTCTATTCGTTATTCAAATATTGAGCCTGTGCCCATTCTTTGTCCTTATGGCATATATGCTAAGTCTGTTGTTCTAAATTTCATTTGCATGCCAACCTTTGAATTATTTTGTTAACCACAATCTTGAATATACATGATATTGAAAACTTGGTTTGACTATAAAAAAAGAGTAAATGTTTGCTAAAGTCATTACCAACTGGCCAGTCAAATATTTCTTTATTAATGATAAAGTTTGATGCAAGGTTTGAGTTGTCAAAGTAAAAAGGGAAAATGCACTTGGAAAAATATTAAAGGTTTAATATATAGATGGAAATTTTATTTTTACATAAACTAGGCACTACCCCCACATTATTTATCACTTTCCAGGCATTATTCCCATATTTCCCAAATCAGACTTCATTTTGATTTCATATGTTTCCCCCATGTTTATGTAATTTTAATGATGGATTAAGGAAATCCTTTTAAGAGGGAATACTAAATATTAGTTTATGATGGAAGAAACTTATATGGAATTGACTTTATTCTTTTGGTCAAATTATGATACATGGGAAGCTTATCATTTTGATTTGGATGTAGTAAAATTTATATCATTATGCAATTTGAAAAGGCAATTTTGACAAAAGAAATAATTTGGGCATACATGAATGTTTTGAGAAATGGTTTATGAATGTTTTGAAAGAAACTTTACACAAATTATTAGATTTGCAATGGAGAATGATACAATTGACTATTTATATATGATGAACACGAATTCTTCATGCATTCATGTTATTTCATATCATTTTTCATTAATTACAACTCCCTTGTCATTATTTCCCTGTCATTTATTAATTCATTTTACATTCATTTCCCTTGTTCAAAGAAATAATTGACTATTCATATGAATAAATTTTGCAAAGCAGTGTACAGATTAGATTTTTGTACAAAAAATATTGAGAAGGCTTCCTGTTAGAATATGGTTTTTGTTTCCCTATTTTCCTTCATTCCCACTCATTGTTCCCTTGCATTCTTGAATTACTTTGTCTTTTTCAAAGCCATAGCTAAGTCATTTCAAGAAAAAATATATTGGATGTTCTATATGTCGTGTCTTATATTCTTACTAATTGGAATGATGATACATACAAATGAGCTTTTTCAGTCAGGGAAGTAACCACAATGGGAACATAGGTAACATGGGTAGAAGAGCAAGAGTTTACAATGTGTTTGGGAAACATAGAAGAAATAAGAAGATGACATTTTCAATATATTTTGATGCTAACTCTGAAGAGTTCAATCAACGAGTGCAAACCGACTACCTAAATCTTGCTCGACATCCTACATTTCCACCACCTCAAGTTCCTCCTAATCCTCCCTTACAACCACATCCTAGTATTGTTGACTTCCTTGAACCTCCTGTGCATCTAACAATTTATGGTTTGGAAAATTTTCTTGGAAATCCTCCTTCTGACATAGGTTGTTGGCCTAATAACCCATTGCCACCACCCCCTCCTTTTCATTCGATTCCTCATGTTGCATCTGCTGCTTCTATGGCCCATTTAGTTCAAGTCCACAGAAACTATAAAGTACTTCCCATTGAACCCCAACTAGAAAAAAGGAAAACAACTTGCTAATTCACCAAGCTCTGATTCATCTAAATCCTCATCCATAAAGTCAAAACAAGTCTCAGCGCAAGAAGAAAGTAATGAGAGAAAAATTACTTTCAATGATATGCACCCTGATATTGAGAAGTTTGAAGAAAACAAGTCTATTGATAAATACTTACTTAAGCACATGGATGCTCTCTCAGAGGGAAGCAAGCAAAGAGAAGCACCATCAAGCAAAACGTATTATTTATGATTTGTTTAAGTTTTTATGATGACATTTTCACTTTGAAATTTGATGCATATTTTGGATAGAAAACGCATGCTGTTATTTTGAAATTTAGTTTTAATATCATGCCATTTTGATATTTTTGGTAGGTACAAGTGTTTGTTGGTGTGGCATGTTTATACCAGTTACCTTTTGGTATATTTTATGATGTTGATATATGCATATGTTTTTGAGTTACAAGGGAGATGTTGGAAATAAAGGAACAAAGACTTAGAGGGACCCCACCTATTATTTATTATTTATTTATCCTTATTATAAATAAAAGTTGTCATCTCCTAACTAAATTTATTTAACTTTAAAACAAAAAAGAAGTAGTTGAACTACTCAAACTACTTTTTGAACACATAAAAGGAGGAGAGCAAGACAAATGGATAGGATAAAATAGAGAGAGATACTTCTGATAAGTTTTTCTCTTGCCTCAAGTGAAAATATTTGTTCATTCATTCCATTCTGAATTTCCTTAGAGATAAGTTATCTTGTTGATAGCAGGTTCATTCTAAAGATGGCGAAGAAAGGACTAGGAAGCATTGATTATTGACGTACTCCAAAGGCCATTCATTCTTCTTGAAAGACTATTTAGTCTTAATTGGAAGTTCTGAATTTATTTAAGTGTTGATTAATGCTAGTTTTGTAGAATTAAGACAATGATGCACTTGTAGCTTGGATTGATCTAGTTCAGTTTTCAGTTCCATTCTTCTTCTTTTTGGACACCATCTGTCTATGTATGAGTCAAATAACATCTTAGACTTCTAAGTGTAATTGTTATCCAAACCCTTGTAGGGGTTTGAAAATAAAAACTCAGTTGTAAACTCAAATTGATATTAATAAATCTATTTGCTAATTTATTCTCATTTATGAGACTTGTTGTATTCAAACTTTCATATTTATGCTATATTGCATTTTATTATTCAAATGCTTATAAATACACTTTGCAAGTACATTTTCTATTTTTTAATTTATTATGCATAAAAGACACAAAATTTAAATACTTTTAAAATAGCATCAGATCCAAGAATCTATTTCTTGAGGTTTGATTGAGATTTTTGGCAGGATATAAGCCCAGGGTTATAATACCTCCCATCTCACCTATCTTGATGAGATTAAAAAATGCTTGAGTGAGGATTTTTCCATTCCTCTCATCAAGAGAACCTAAATGTGTTATCTGAAAAATATAATTATCCATTTCCAAACATGGAGCATTTGTTACAAATAATTACAAAGCCAACAATGACATCTATGTTGGATGGCTTTTATAGTTACAATCAAGTGTGGGTAAACAAATATGATCGACACAAGACTAGATTTACCACACATTTGAATATTTAAGAATGCCTTTTGTCTTACTCAATGCAATTGTCTCCTTTCAAAGAGACATGTATTATGCATTTAGATATCTTATGGGAAAAATAATCAAGATATGTCAAGATGATCCTACCATGCTTTCTAAGGAGAAAACATCTCATGTAGGACATCTTCGATAAGTATTTGACAAAATTTGCATGTATGGAATATAGTTGAACCCAAATAAAACCATATTTGGGGTACTTGAAGGAATCATCTTGGACATGTAGTTTCAAAGGATGGGGTAAAGGTTGACCCAGAAAGGATTGAAGGTATTAAAACAATCCCTTTAACCCAAAACAAAAAAGTGATTTAATCATTTTTTAGAAAAATCAACTTTATATAAATATTTATCCCTAACTTTGCTAAAATAACCAAACCTATATCCAAGTTACTTATGAAATATGTGGATTTCAAACAAGATGAATAAGTAAAGTTAAATTTTGAAGCCATCAAAGGAGCCTTTGTGAAATCCACATGGTAGTAAGTTTAGATTATTCAAAAGTTTTATCTTCTCCTTCACTTTCGAGGACACCATTGTAGGTGTTTTTCTTCAAAAAAATGACTAAGTGAAGAGAAATCCATAGCTTTCATGAGTAATACTCTTAGAGAATCCAATCTAAAGTATGCCATTATGGAAAAGCAAGATTATGTGCTAGTTAATTTTTTGAATCATTTAAGGATATATGTTGGATATTCCAAGGTAGTTTCCTGTGTCCCTCACTCAATGGAAAAATATATATTGGCTCAGAAATATTTCTTAGGAGTTAGAGGAAAAAGGGTGGCTAATATTCAATAATATGATTCAAAAATTAAGCCTACCAAGTTAATAAAATTGCCAAGGGTTAGTTCAGATGATGGTTGAATGAAATGTGAATGAAAGAAGAATATTTCCCTATGATATCCATGGTGATATAATAATTGAAGAAACATGATTGGTATGATAATACTATTTATTACGTTAAGGACATTACAAGTCTGGAACACCTAGTAGGTCATAAAAGGAGAGGGCTAAGATTAAAGGCCCATAAATTTTGTTGCATCAATCAAGGCATAGGATGGAGANTATAAACTATTGACATGAGGCTTCCCAAAACTCCAAATGAAAATGGTTGTTGCTAAGTGTAGGCGGCTCACTAGTCTATAGGGACTAGGGAACTACTCTCCAAAGTCCAGAGTCCAAAACTGTTGACATAGGCCTACCCAAAACTCCAAACACACAAACAATTTCCCACGAGTTGATCAACGATTGATATGTGAGATGTAAGGAAAGTAGGGGGTGGGGGTGTATTTATAGTTAGTGTGTAGGGTTAGATCAAGTTATTATTTATTTTTATTTTTTCTAAATTTTGATTTTTCATATTTTTTAGTGTGCAGGTGGGTTCAATATCCAACCGGTCGAGCGGACACAGACTTGGCCAATTATACTAGTTTGGTATTGAATCGGCTTCGAATTGGTCGGTTTGATACCAAACTGGTCACCGAGTTGAGTTAAAGGCCAGTTCGACTCAACCAACCATTTTCTCACCTAGTTGGGTGGTCTAATATCGAACTATGTTGAGTTAAAAACTTAAGCCCATGAATTAATTTACAAAGGGTTTGTTTTGTTCCTATGATTATCTACGTGATTAAAATCAAAGTTATCTCCTATACTATGACATTCAAAGCATATTAAGTTTATAGATTTTAGATGTATAAATTTTTAATGGTTTGTATGGTTTATGTGGTTTAGTTTTGAGTTTGATATATATATATATATATAGATATGTCATTTTCCATGTGGCAAGGAACAATAAAATCAACACATATTCAAAACATGTCAAGGTGAAGTTTTGGTTTTGATGAACTCTGTGATATAGCACATATGAAAAATGGTCCTTCAATACATATGGTTGTACAAGGAATATAATTTTTATACATATGGTTATACTATACATAAAGGTATAATCTATGGCCTATTCATATTTATATACATGATGATATGGTTTTCATAAGGTACAACATTGAAATGATATGTTGGAGGTAGCATTTAATTGAAAATGGTATGAGTTTCGGGGTTGACATAGCGCATGGCATAAGTATCGAGGTTTATATGATTTTGTTTAATATGCAACTAATATAGGGGGCAAATGCATTGAGTTTGGCATATGCATATGGTACGCATTTGGAATATCGAAGTGATAGGTTGACAATGCATTGAATGGAAAAGACGTGGGAATTAACTCCCATAGGCTCATGCTTTACCATCTCTTTCTACTTGGGGTTTTGTCATTTCATTTTCTCGTTTTGGTCTGTGGAGAAATAATTTCATCTCGAATTTGGGAAACCCTTCTCTTGGTCATTGTTGCAACTGTTTTGGCCTCCATTACTAGTATATAAGCAATTTTGGACGTTGTATGTACTTGCCAGTTTATGAAACATCTTTTGAAAAGTTTTTGTTTGCTAACGAGGTAGAAATGGCTATGAATTTGACTAGTAATGAGTGTGTATGCTTCTTTTCCCTGTTGTCATTCATGAAAATATTATTTTGAATGTTCTTCGAGGGTTTTATTTGCAAAATAAAAGAAAATGGTTTTTTTTTTTTTTCCCTTTGTTGTATGCATTGTTCTCTCAATTCATATTACTACTTTCCATTCTCCTAAATATTTGTTTGAATAATAGTTTTGAAAATGAAAAGAGTTGAACCCATTTTCTCATGGTAAATATTTCATGAGTTATGACCTGGGTTCGAAATTGAATACATTATGTTCACGGTTGATGCAACCAACCTTCAAAAAACTTTGTTTATTTATCTTGCTAAGTTTCGGTTGTGAAAAAATTGATTATGGGTTGAACCCATGCTTTTTATAATGAATATATGTCGAGTCTTGGCTTGGGTTTGAGTTTGAATCTATTTATTGTTGCAATTTTTATATAACCAACAATGATATTACTTGAATCCGTTTTCATATTTTATGAGTATGTTACATAAATTTGAACATGGACTTCTAAGTGTTTATTTCAAAGAAGAATAAGAATTTCGCATTGGTAGCCTGCTTTTTTTATGGGGGTTTGAACGTTGGTCATATGTGTTAAATGGTTAAGTGGCATGTGGTTATGATGGAAGTGATGCTCTCTACAACTACAACATGCTCATTTTAAACCTCAAGCTTCAATTTGAGCTCATAGTCTATGGCAAGAGTTATAGTCTGTGTTTCATTTTGGAGTCATGCACATACTGTGCTCGGTCTTACCCATATTCTTTGTCGAAGCTATGTACCATTTGATTTTCATGATGGCTATAACACTAAACCCATTATTTCTTTTTATTACTCAAATCCTCTATGTCCCTTAAGGTTCATACTCTTGCTGGTATTGATGAGATGGTTTAAGTGCCTTTGATTTTAGAGCTCATTTTTCTCATTTAACTCATAGCTCTGTGTTGCTTAATTGCTTGAGTAACTTGACATAGTAGTAGTCTTTTGAAAATAAAGAGTTATGGTTTAGCACTTTCTCTATTCGTTATTCAAATATTGAGCCTGTGCCCATTCTTTGTCCTTATGGCATATATGCTAAGTCTGTTGTTCTAAATTTCATTTGCATGCCAACCTTTGAATTATTTTGTTAACCACAATCTTGAATATACATGATATTGAAAACTTGGTTTGACTATAAAAAAAGAGTAAATGTTTGCTAAAGTCATTACCAACTGGCCAGTCAAATATTTCTTTATTAATGATAAAGTTTGATGCAAGGTTTGAGTTGTCAAAGTAAAAAGGGAAAATGCACTTGGAAAAATATTAAAGGTTTAATATATAGATGGAAATTTTATTTTTACATAAACTAGGCACTACCCCCACATTATTTATCACTTTCCAGGCATTATTCCCATATTTCCCAAATCAGACTTCATTTTGATTTCATATGTTTCCCCCATGTTTATGTAATTTTAATGATGGATTAAGGAAATCCTTTTAAGAGGGAATACTAAATATTAGTTTATGATGGAAGAAACTTATATGGAATTGACTTTATTCTTTTGGTCAAATTATGATACATGGGAAGCTTATCATTTTGATTTGGATGTAGTAAAATTTATATCATTATGCAATTTGAAAAGGCAATTTTGACAAAAGAAATAATTTGGGCATACATGAATGTTTTGAGAAATGGTTTATGAATGTTTTGAAAGAAACTTTACACAAATTATTAGATTTGCAATGGAGAATGATACAATTGACTATTTATATATGATGAACACGAATTCTTCATGCATTCATGTTATTTCATATCATTTTTCATTAATTACAACTCCCTTGTCATTATTTCCCTGTCATTTATTAATTCATTTTACATTCATTTCCCTTGTTCAAAGAAATAATTGACTATTCATATGAATAAATTTTGCAAAGCAGTGTACAGATTAGATTTTTGTACAAAAAATATTGAGAAGGCTTCCTGTTAGAATATGGTTTTTGTTTCCCTATTTTCCTTCATTCCCACTCATTGTTCCCTTGCATTCTTGAATTACTTTGTCTTTTTCAAAGCCATAGCTAAGTCATTTCAAGAAAAAATATATTGGATGTTCTATATGTCGTGTCTTATATTCTTACTAATTGGAATGATGATACATACAAATGAGCTTTTTCAGTCAGGGAAGTAACCACAATGGGAACATAGGTAACATGGGTAGAAGAGCAAGAGTTTACAATGTGTTTGGGAAACATAGAAGAAATAAGAAGATGACATTTTCAATATATTTTGATGCTAACTCTGAAGAGTTCAATCAACGAGTGCAAACCGACTACCTAAATCTTGCTCGACATCCTACATTTCCACCACCTCAAGTTCCTCCTAATCCTCCCTTACAACCACATCCTAGTATTGTTGACTTCCTTGAACCTCCTGTGCATCTAACAATTTATGGTTTGGAAAATTTTCTTGGAAATCCTCCTTCTGACATAGGTTGTTGGCCTAATAACCCATTGCCACCACCCCCTCCTTTTCATTCGATTCCTCATGTTGCATCTGCTGCTTCTATGGCCCATTTAGTTCAAGTCCACAGAAACTATAAAGTACTTCCCATTGAACCCCAACTAGAAAAAAGGAAAACAACTTGCTAATTCACCAAGCTCTGATTCATCTAAATCCTCATCCATAAAGTCAAAACAAGTCTCAGCGCAAGAAGAAAGTAATGAGAGAAAAATTACTTTCAATGATATGCACCCTGATATTGAGAAGTTTGAAGAAAACAAGTCTATTGATAAATACTTACTTAAGCACATGGATGCTCTCTCAGAGGGAAGCAAGCAAAGAGAAGCACCATCAAGCAAAACGTATTATTTATGATTTGTTTAAGTTTTTATGATGACATTTTCACTTTGAAATTTGATGCATATTTTGGATAGAAAACGCATGCTGTTATTTTGAAATTTAGTTTTAATATCATGCCATTTTGATATTTTTGGTAGGTACAAGTGTTTGTTGGTGTGGCATGTTTATACCAGTTACCTTTTGGTATATTTTATGATGTTGATATATGCATATGTTTTTGAGTTACAAGGGAGATGTTGGAAATAAAGGAACAAAGACTTAGAGGGACCCCACCTATTATTTATTATTTATTTATCCTTATTATAAATAAAAGTTGTCATCTCCTAACTAAATTTATTTAACTTTAAAACAAAAAAGAAGTAGTTGAACTACTCAAACTACTTTTTGAACACATAAAAGGAGGAGAGCAAGACAAATGGATAGGATAAAATAGAGAGAGATACTTCTGATAAGTTTTTCTCTTGCCTCAAGTGAAAATATTTGTTCATTCATTCCATTCTGAATTTCCTTAGAGATAAGTTATCTTGTTGATAGCAGGTTCATTCTAAAGATGGCGAAGAAAGGACTAGGAAGCATTGATTATTGACGTACTCCAAAGGCCATTCATTCTTCTTGAAAGACTATTTAGTCTTAATTGGAAGTTCTGAATTTATTTAAGTGTTGATTAATGCTAGTTTTGTAGAATTAAGACAATGATGCACTTGTAGCTTGGATTGATCTAGTTCAGTTTTCAGTTCCATTCTTCTTCTTTTTGGACACCATCTGTCTATGTATGAGTCAAATAACATCTTAGACTTCTAAGTGTAATTGTTATCCAAACCCTTGTAGGGGTTTGAAAATAAAAACTCAGTTGTAAACTCAAATTGATATTAATAAATCTATTTGCTAATTTATTCTCATTTATGAGACTTGTTGTATTCAAACTTTCATATTTATGCTATATTGCATTTTATTATTCAAATGCTTATAAATACACTTTGCAAGTACATTTTCTATTTTTTAATTTATTATGCATAAAAGACACAAAATTTAAATACTTTTAAAATAGCATCAGATCCAAGAATCTATTTCTTGAGGTTTGATTGAGATTTTTGGCAGGATATAAGCCCAGGGTTATAATACCTCCCATCTCACCTATCTTGATGAGATTAAAAAATGCTTGAGTGAGGATTTTTCCATTCCTCTCATCAAGAGAACCTAAATGTGTTATCTGAAAAATATAATTATCCATTTCCAAACATGGAGCATTTGTTACAAATAATTACAAAGCCAACAATGACATCTATGTTGGATGGCTTTTATAGTTACAATCAAGTGTGGGTAAACAAATATGATCGACACAAGACTAGATTTACCACACATTTGAATATTTAAGAATGCCTTTTGTCTTACTCAATGCAATTGTCTCCTTTCAAAGAGACATGTATTATGCATTTAGATATCTTATGGGAAAAATAATCAAGATATGTCAAGATGATCCTACCATGCTTTCTAAGGAGAAAACATCTCATGTAGGACATCTTCGATAAGTATTTGACAAAATTTGCATGTATGGAATATAGTTGAACCCAAATAAAACCATATTTGGGGTACTTGAAGGAATCATCTTGGACATGTAGTTTCAAAGGATGGGGTAAAGGTTGACCCAGAAAGGATTGAAGGTATTAAAACAATCCCTTTAACCCAAAACAAAAAAGTGATTTAATCATTTTTTAGAAAAATCAACTTTATATAAATATTTATCCCTAACTTTGCTAAAATAACCAAACCTATATCCAAGTTACTTATGAAATATGTGGATTTCAAACAAGATGAATAAGTAAAGTTAAATTTTGAAGCCATCAAAGGAGCCTTTGTGAAATCCACATGGTAGTAAGTTTAGATTATTCAAAAGTTTTATCTTCTCCTTCACTTTCGAGGACACCATTGTAGGTGTTTTTCTTCAAAAAAATGACTAAGTGAAGAGAAATCCATAGCTTTCATGAGTAATACTCTTAGAGAATCCAATCTAAAGTATGCCATTATGGAAAAGCAAGATTATGTGCTAGTTAATTTTTTGAATCATTTAAGGATATATGTTGGATATTCCAAGGTAGTTTCCTGTGTCCCTCACTCAATGGAAAAATATATATTGGCTCAGAAATATTTCTTAGGAGTTAGAGGAAAAAGGGTGGCTAATATTCAATAATATGATTCAAAAATTAAGCCTACCAAGTTAATAAAATTGCCAAGGGTTAGTTCAGATGATGGTTGAATGAAATGTGAATGAAAGAAGAATATTTCCCTATGATATCCATGGTGATATAATAATTGAAGAAACATGATTGGTATGATAATACTATTTATTACGTTAAGGACATTACAAGTCTGGAACACCTAGTAGGTCATAAAAGGAGAGGGCTAAGATTAAAGGCCCATAAATTTTGTTGCATCAATCAAGGCATAGGATGGAGAAATATTGAGGGATTAATCCATAGATGTGTATATCACAAATAATATAAGAAGTTAATGGATGGATTTCATAAGGGGTTATGTGGTGGACATCATGCAACAAGAACCACTACCCACAAGATCTTAAGAGGTGGTTACTATTGGAAAAATATATTTTCATATGTCCACAAGTTTGTAATATTGTGCAACCTTGTCAACTCTTCATAAGGAAACATAAGTTGGTATCCCTACCTTTTCAACTAGTCATAGTATAAATTTCGTTCCAAAAATGGGGCCTTGAATTCATAGGACAATTCAAAGATAATTCCAACAATGGTCATAAGTACAATATTTTTTACAATAATAATTGGTTGCAGGGAATTTACCATGGCCAGGAGTGGAAAATAAGGGCATTGTGCCCTAAACAAATCTTCTTAGGTTCAATGTCCAAAAATAAGAACTTGAACTACCACATAGATCTCGTCTAAGGAATCTTCTCATGATCAAGCTTCATGAAGTATCCTTTGAACAACCACACAAGAAATTTGTATGAGATATTTGACCTTTGTGGGGGATATTTAGTGTAATTAATATATTTTTCACAATAATATTAGTTCTTCATGCATGTACCATGGCTAGGGGAGGAAAACAAGGATATTAGACACAAAAAAAAGAATCTCGGAATCAACAACCATGAATTAGGCCTCAAATAACCACACAGATCCTTTCCCATGGATCTTCAATCTCTAGTTGGGATATGAGAACCATTAGAAGTTTTTTCACACCATGCATGGGAGTTGGGGATTTTACCATGGCCCGAGGAGGAAAACTAGGGACTTTGGCTCTAAAAAAGATTTTTCATGCTCATTGGCTATGAAAAAGGCCTTTGACTGGGAATATGGACACCATGAGTAATTTTGTAGAATACAAATGAATCTTAGGGCTTCTACCATGGATAGGGAGGGAAACAAGGGCCTTAGTATTTAAACAAATATTATTAGGATCTTTTCCATAAATATCTTCTCTAAAGTATCTCTAGCCTCTAGGTGGGATATGTGTTCTATTTGAAGGTTTTGTATGCCATAGTTGGGTCTTGGAGCCTTTAAATTGGACCTCAACACCATTGGGAGGTTTTGAGTGCCATGTATAGTACTCAAGGCATTGACCATGGTCAAAGAATGAACACAAGTTACTTATTCCCTATTTGAATCTTCTCAAGATCAAGTATCAACAAGTAGTCAACTACCTTAGACCTTTATATGGGATCTTTAGCCTCTGATTGAGAATATGAGCATTGTTACTGCTCAAACTCTCTCATCGAGGGAAAATTCCTAACTCCAATAGTAAATCCTAGAGGAAACTCTTGGGAAAACCACCCAATGTCACCTCGGTGGCTTGCTCCACTATTTAGACTATGGGATGGATCCCAGTCAAGGGGGGAGTCCCTTAAGGTTAAGCTAATTTGAATTGTTGATTCATCAAAGGGAGTTCCAAGAATTGGATTAAATAAGGCCTTGGCAAGTTGACATTATTCATTCTCAAAGTAAAGGGGAAAACTTTAGATGTATGTGGAAAGCACGTCAAATTACCAATTATTAACAATCTTAAAATGTGTTTAACTTACACAAAAAAATGCTTATTCAAAGTGATTCTTGGAAAATAAAAATGAGTCTTGTTAAATAAACCCTGCACAAGATATAACATAAGTTTTAGATTTCACCTTGAAAAACATTAAACCAATGATAGATGTATCCAATGCAAAGATAAATCACAAGTTATGTTCACTAGGTGAGAATTATATATCATTATTCACCATCACCATGAAGCAAAACCCAAGGTACACTCTATTCTACGATAGCTAAAATTTAGCAAGAGTTGCACCATGTTCTAAAGAATTTCACAATCCATGTCACATAGGAAATGTCTTAGTTCAACATCAAAGTAAATCTATCAATGTCTTCAAATGCAGACTCTATAACCACAAACTAGTGATGTAAAAATAGTAAGCAAGCTTTGCAATACCACCACCAGTTTATTATTGGTATAGACCATGTGTGGCGCACCAAAATAGTAGAAAGGTTATGTCATTTAATATTCCTCAATCCAATTGTCAACAATGCACACAGCAACAAAAAGGTCAACCCACGGGACAACAAAGTTATTTTTCAACCCTGGATGAGATATCTCATTCAACATAGATTTATGAAAGTGTGAAGTTAGCCTTATAAACCAAGACATTCATAAATATATTGCATTGACTTGTGTTAAAAAAAGTGTTTAGATTTCATATGTGTCAAAATGATATAAATATAATGGTGTATCAAAGCACAATTTAACCCCGTTGCATAATTAACAAACCCTTGTCACAAGCACCATAAAAATTACATAAGGAGAGGTCCCATATGTATAAGTTCTTAGGTGAATAATAAGAAAGTATTTATGCTATTGGAAATGTATTATTCATCATTAGTAAGCTCATATTGGAGATTATAATTTCAAAACCATGGATGTCAAGCTTCAAAGATGCATGTTAATTCATTTTCTTAATTTTAACATTGATTTGTCTTTGTATAGATTAGGGAGATACCTCAACAGTGGCCTACAATCCATTCCATGTGAAGTAAATAATAGAAAGACCATTTATTTATCATGAATTTACAAACATGATAAACTCAATAAAATTTATTCAAGTGCTTATGTGTATTAGTTACTTAGAGTTAGATCTAGAGATTAATGAAAGGAATAAAAAGATCAATACCCTAGATATTGCCAATATTAAAGATAAATTTTCATATGTGAATTATCATGTGATAGATCCAAGTATTTGTAATATATAGCAATGAAAATAACTTGAGATCTAACAACCTAGATTAATAAATCAAGCAAACAAGTCCATAGATTAGAAAAATAAAAAGGAAAGAACGAAAAGGGAAATGATTTTTTTATTTTTTGTTGAAGAGATGGATAGACACTATTCTAAGTGAAGCTTAGGGTTTAAGGATGAGACAATGTTGACAACACCTAGAAGGATTTCCTCTCAAAGTGTTGACAATAGTTAATAGGCTTATTCAAGAGTGGATGGAAGGATCGGTTCTCTAGGAATCATCATTTTCAAGTATTGTTAGGGTGATATTAAAGCTTGGCCAATACAAGAGAGAAGATCCCTACGGTGTCCTACCTCAATGTAAAGGAAAAAAGGAAATAATGGTGAAAGGGAATAAAGCAAGAAATTTTATACCTTGATTTCCCTTCTAAGTGGAGAAAGGTGCCCTTCTTTGTCCTTGTAGTAGATTTTTCCTACAACAAACCTGAAAAATATTCTATGTAACCCTTGACAATATCCTAGGACAATCACTTAGAAAAATATAGATACACAAGAACTTTCTAGGAAATTTTTCTTAATAATCTCCAACTCATGAAAATGAGAGAGGTATCCTCCTTATATAGATAAGGAGCCTCCTCAATATAAGGTGTAATACAATGTGCTAGCTCAAACTATGAGCAAACACCACTAGCCCAAGTCAAAATTGTGAGAAAAATACAATAAGTGGGAACAAACCACCCTCATAATTCTCCAATACATGAGCACCCCCTCAAAAGTGGTCAAAGATGTAACAATAAGTCAAACATGTGGGTAGAGAGGATAGGAACAAGTGAACCCTCCTAAAATATAGATAATGCCCATCAAATGGGTGAAGAAGTGGTCAACAATGGGCTGAAAGACATAGGGAACTCCTCCAACTAACCCATAGAAGTGAGTAAGGGGTCATCTCAAGGTAACAACCTCTCAAGAAACATGTCATTGTGTCACATGTGTGTGATGTCTACGATGAGTATCAAATGTAGCATGCCACATGTGGCTCCTCAACTAAGGGAACTCGTCAAATAAATAATGTGTTCAATGCCACATCAACCCGTCACCATTGTAACAACTTGTGACCATGTTTAACCACCTCCTAGGAGTCCTCCAATGTCTCAACAAACCTCCCATGTGTGTTCTAGGAGAGAATAATTGACATGCATGTGAATGAAGTTATCCAACTAAGTAAGGAGGGCATATCTAAGTGGTCCATGTGGCAACTGTGATGATGTGGCATCCTTGTCATTTCCATATGCACTATCATGGATCTCAAAGCAGTGACACTTATCCCAATGTCTAAATATATGTCCAATTATAAGTACATGGATCCCAAGGCAATGTCACAAATCTCGAGGCATGGTACACAAATCCCAATGCAAGGCTCCCACTTGGAGTGGTGGCTCCAACTTCTTTGCAAGCCATTAGGTGATGTACACTTAGTGATTTATCTTGACAAATCTTAACAATAAAGGTTGGTTTTAATATTTTCCTAAGTTTTACCAAAGGGGAACGACATTAACCCTTACACATGTGACAAGTCCTAG
>JZKD02S2422690.1:0-28174 GCA_000966675.3 Picea glauca
CACCACGGCTGTAGCATATGATGAAACAGTGCTGAAATTAAATTTAGCATTTAAGTTTGACTGAAAAATCAGCGAGACTGAAACTGGGTGGGATTTTGAAAAAAAAAATTAACAAGACTAAATAAAACAACACAAATATACACAGAGAAACAATAAATATCAAGTGAGCAATAACTTCAATTGAATAAATAAAATAGGTTGAAACTATAAAACTACAGAACTGAAAACAACTTGCTTGAATGGTGGTAGCTATATTTGAGAAGAGATGTGGCTGATACACACATCCATATGAGAAGAATCATTACAATGGGGCTCTAGGGTATTTTTTAACATTATTCATGAATTCCAAAACCCTAGACATCCAAAAACCTAACCCTAAGAGATGAAACGCCAAAAGTTACGTGGGCCCCAATGGGTAAGTTGGTACCTCAACATCCTAGGGTCGTAACCTTTGCATAAAAACTTTGTTTTAGGCGTGTGATAGCCATTTGAAAAGGTATTTTCAAGAAATACACATTATGTCATCAAACTCTGACTCCATCTACAGTTTGATTTTGGCAAGACAAAAAAACACTGTTTAGGGCTGCAAAAGGGCCCTGAAAGTACAAAAGTTGTATTGACATGAAAACTTCCAACATAATCCATTTGTATTAGGTGGGTAGCCACCAATATCCACCTAGAAGCTATGTATGGATTTAGACAACCCCTAAAGTGTAGAACCCACAATTACAAAGAATTATAGAAGAACATGTTGAACTAAAACTGTTAAAAGGAGCTAGTTGGAATAGCTGGGTGGCCACCAATATCCACCTAGATCACATGAAAAGTTCCTAAAAATTCATAGAAATTTCTACCAATGGTTTGAACCATTGGAATCTTAATACCACATCAACACCATCCATTTGTACTTTAGTCATTATAATATCTAAGAAAAAATCCCCCAAAGTGAGATTAATACTATGGAAAAATATTAAGTATAATTCTACCTACAAAACATGCCCACACAAATGTACTTGTGCATGTTTTGAGAATTTTTCATGCACGATTACTTGAAAGGATATACTGAGCACAAAACCCATTTCTCGGTTTGTCTTGATTTGGCCTCAAATGCTCACAAATGACATGCACAAAGTGTCCTTAGAACATATTTGATAGTTTTGAAATTGTTGAGTTTGAATTTCAGTTTGACCATGAGCTAGCACATTCCCTATTTATCTTGGAATCAATTCAATAGGTACCAATCCATCTCATGGAGTCTATGCACAAAACCCATGTGGAGGATTTTGGTTTGAGGAAGCATTAGTATGCCAACCAACGAATGGTTACGGGATCTACACTGTGATTACAGGATGTATGCTATAGGAATTTGGGTAACCACTAGAAATGGTTTGAATTTTACTTTGACCACCTCCGATGAGCACCTTGTTTGATTTTTATGGATAATTTATAGGATTTGAACCATGTCATGAATCTTGTGCACAAAACCCATGTGGTAGATTTTGGTTTGAGAAAGTGCTAATATGCCAAGAAATGAATGGTTATCGGATCTGCTACATGTACTCATGTAACCATTGAAAAAATCTGGTAACTACTTTCGCTGAGCACTTAGTTTGAGTTTGCTGTTATCTAATAAGTTCCAAAACATGCCTTGGTCATGTAAAACATCCTTCAAGTGGCGAATTCCGATTTGAAGTTGTGATAATATGAAAACAAATTATGGTTATATGATCTGGGTTTCCTGTAAAGGAAATAAATATGTGTGGAAGAAAACATGTATAGAAACATTTTCATAAGGGAGTCAAGGAACCGTGATATTTGGTATTTAAAAAAGTATGAATAACCCCCTCGCCAACTAAAGGTTTTTTATGACCTAGGGAAACAAAATTTAATAAATAGGGAAGGCAAATGAGAGGAACACAAGGAATCATAAGAGGCATAGGGAATTTCCAAGTACACTTATTTTAGAATTCGATGATTATTTATTAAATATTAGGAAATAAACATACATGGACTAACCTGAGAGGTCCATGAGTTCTTCAACAAGTATATGACATCGTGAGAGGCAGGAGAGTTGAACTGGTCCATGGTGGTGATCTAAACTGAATTGAATGAGAAATAATCAGTGTAGAACCTTGATCATGTGGTACTTGTATCTTGTTGTAATTTGATATTTGGAATCTTGAAACTTGTAATCATGTAGACTGAGATCTGGAATAGTATTTTTTATGGAGTAGAAAGTTTGTAAATCTTTTAAGAGAAATGAAAGTTGGATGGAATTTTTGGTTTTGAATTTCATTATTTGCAGATCTTGTTCTCTAAAAAGATGGTTTTCAAACAATATTTGTATAATTGTTCCCAAAGCATTTTTCACAATCGTAATTTATTATGCCCAAGGAATTCCCACCAACAAGTTGGTTTTCAAGCAATCCAAGGTTTGATGGCACCTGTGATAGGTTTTCACCATCAAATTTATTTGGGGGAAAAGAATAGTGAGGTAACTCAAGATGAAAGTGAGTTGAGTGACTTTATTACATGGGTTAGGGGTCAATGGAGCAGGAAAGTATGGAAAACGAATGAAGCAAAAATATTTTGAAGTCATAATGTGGTAGTAGTAGTATCATGATGAATTTAATATTGATTGCATAATAAAATGAAAGCTTAGACTTCAACATGCATGGATTGTTGAGCTTGGAAGGAGCAAATATAAGGTCATACCATGGTGAATAAGTAGGATGAATAGTGTATCTCTTGAGAAGACTTCATTTGTATCATCGAGATGACTCATCATGGTATGGAACTTGACTTCTCTTTGATACTGGTCTTCATAACATTTCTTTGTTTGACTTGATCTCAATCCTTCTTAAAAAAAAAATTAGTACAATTGGTGTTGTTGGTCAGTAGTTGAAATGTTCCTATAGATTATTCATGAATTCAAGATCACATGATGTTTCACTTTCTTGGTGTGGATGTATGGATGACATGCCCTTCTACAAAATAATTTGTTCTTCAAAATCACTCATCCATAGATTTGGATTTCTTGATCCTTTTGGAACCTGTAAAAACTTAGCATTTGCTTGAAATAAAACATGAGATGATGGAGGAAGAAAGATGATCAATATTTATTCTTGCAAAAAAAACTACAAATAATGCAAATAAAAAAGATCCAATGAAAGTTAAATGATGAAAAGTTCAAATTTTTACCTGTTGAGAAGTGGTGGCCACCTAGGCCTCTCGACGGTATTTTTTTATTTATAAAATACTCATTTGTTGTCCGATTCAAGTGATTCCAAGGAAAAGTTGAAGTTTATTTAGAGGGTTATATCTAGTATAAATACATTTCAAAAATTAGTTGAAATAATGTGTCAAACATATTGAGGAACAAGTTGCTTGACGAAGTTATTTGTGAATTTTTTACTAGACCAACAATTACTATTTTGAGCTTAATTTTTTCGTTTAATGATAGATTGATGTCATTCCAATTGGAGATGAAATTATATTCAATTATATGTCTTCAATATAATTTTTTTTTAATATTCCTTTATTTGATATCTCAAAACTACTGATGAACAAACCTAGGAGGCAAAGTTTAATTGTGTTGGTCTTAAGACATGTAGTTATTAAATGTGGCATAAATTTTTCACCTGACCTAAAAATGAAGTGATTAAATATTTTTTTAAACTAAACTCGAATTCCTATCTCCCTTAGAATCATGTTTTGAATATGTGATGATTTGACATGTGAAATATGTTACTAAACAATCATGTTGCAAAATTGTCACAATGTCGATTTTCACGACAAGCAGTTACTAATTTGAGTGCAAATTTTGTATAAGACATATAAATGAGGAAATTAAAGTGGGGTTAGAAACTATATTCCATGGGTTAGAGTAACATTGCCAAAAACTCCTTATGGAAGGAATCACTCTAGAAACCATTCTTGTTACAATACAATCCTCAACGTATCCAATATAGTGATACTCATGTGTATATATGCTTTCTCGTGATTATTCTTTGGGGTATGTGACAACTACCCCTCATTATTATATTATTCATTCTAAATACCTAGTGGAACATTTTATTACCCACAAACTACCAAATGGACTTATTCCATGATTATGTACACAAATTGTACATTTGTTATCCCCCATGTGTACCCCCTTAGGTACCCCATATTATCCTCCCTAAGTAATATTTTCTTTCCCAAGAAAGAGTTATGATACCTTGTGTAATGAACCTTGATAGATAAAATATAATCTCTTAACTTCATAATAATAAAATGMATCTATACAATAAACAACACAAGAATATAGAGATAAYCCTTAAGATAGGGTAACAATGTCAAACACWMSTTATGGAAGGAATCACTCCAAAAACCATGATTGCTACAATACAATCCTCAACACACCTAATACATTGATGCTCACATGTATATGTACTTTCTCATGAGTACTCCTTGGGGCTTATGATAACTACTCTCGATTATTATATTATTCCTTCTAACTACCTAGAGGGCCCATTTATTACCCAACAAACACCAAATAGGCCTTCTCCATGATTATGTTCACATTACATTTGTTATCCCCCTTGGGTACCCCCCTAGCTGTCTCATATTATCCTCCCTAGGTACATTACACAAGTTGTAGATGTTCTTCCCAAGATTTGTTGTAAAATAATATATCATCAAAAAATACAAACACAAATATTCTAAGGGATTGAAAGTAGAATTTAACAAGATTTAAATGTGGAGGGTGATTTACTAATCCCAAGAAGAATCACAAGAAACTCATCATGGTCTTCATGTGTTTTGAAGGATATTTTGGGGATTCTTTATTCTATCATTATATTTTGATGATATCTTGAATGAAGATCTAACTTAGTAAAGAAAACTACTCCTTGTGATTCATATAATAATTAATTAATGATAGGAGTAGAAAGTTTATCTATAATGGTGATCTTCTTGAGATGCCTATAATCTAGATAGATATAAATAACTTTGGCTGGGTCAAATGATGATGACCTCTAGCATTTATTGAGCCATATGATCAATATTACTCTTCTAGGAATAGGGTTTTCTATAAGGTAAAATGTAAGGACAAAGGCTCATTGAGATGAGTTGAATAGAGTGATAATGCTCTCAAGAAGGAGGAAGGCCTTTAGGTATATTGAAAAATTCCTTTGAATGATTGTCAATAATTCTTTTGAGATCCAAGGGCGCAAAGGGATTATATGTTTAAACATCTCTACTAAGTAAAACTTTGCAATTACTATTTTTGTATCCCTTTTCAAAATTTTGTTACATTATTGCAACTTATCCCTTTATATAATTTCCCTTGCATACTTATGAGTTTAATTTTTTTTCCTTATAAGGAAAATCTCATTATGATCCATATTTATGAGAAGAATGAAATAAATAACAGATTGAATACAATAACACAGAGATATGGAGAGAAACAACAGATATCCATTGAACAATAACTTCTATTGAATAAATAAAATAGGTTGAAACTGTAAAACTGCAGAACTGAAAACAACTTGCTCAAATGGTGGTAGCTATCTCTGAGAAGAGACGTGGCTGTTACATGTATCCATATGAGAAGAATTATTACAATGAGGCTCCAGGGGCCTTTTTAACATTACTCATGAATTCCAAAACCCTAGACATCCAAAAACCTAACCCTAGGAGATGAAATGCCAAAATTTATGTGGGACCCGATGGGTAAGTTGGTACCTCAACTTCCCGTGGTTGTAAATTTTGCATACGACCTCCATTTTAGGATCTTGATATCCCATTGGAAATGTCTTTTCGAGAACTACACATTATGTCATCCAACTTTGACTCTGTCTACAGTTTGACTGTGGCAAGCAAAAAAAACACTGTTTAGGGCCCCAAGATGGCCCTAGAAGTACAAAAAGATATACTAACATGAAAAATTCCAAAATAAGCCAGTTGGATTAGGTGGGTGACCACCAATATCCAATTGGAAGATGTGTAGGGATTTAGACAACCCTGAAAGTGTATAACTCACAATTACAAAGAATTACAGAAGAACATGTTGAACTAAAATTGTCAAAAGGAGCCAGTTGGAATAGATGGGTGGCCACCAATATCCACCTAGATCATTCCTCCCCTATTAGGAAGTAATGGTCTCCATTGCGTTGAGTGCCCCCATCAGGTGAGAAAATTTCTACTGAATTTGGCCATGGGTGAGCCATTTTCCTTTGTGTAGGAGCTACCCTACCTTGACAAGTCGATAAAGCTGGATCCTCTACTGGCGAGTGCCCTTGACCTGTGTGTCCACTATATAGTCAGTGGATGCCTGTTGCATGAAGTTAGGGTTGAGCTATGTGGGTTTCAACTATTCTATGATCTCTGAGGTTTCCAATAATGGTGGAAAGTATGACCGAAGGAGGTCAACATTGAACACTAGGTGTAAGCCAAGTAAGGGTGGGTGAGTGTTAAGCTCAAAAGCATTGTTTCCCACAAAATTGGTGATAGTGTAAGGCCCATAGCGAAGTGGACGGAGCTTCTGATGGCACCCCATAAGATGTTATTTCTGTAAATGTAACCAAACCTTGTCTCTCACCTGAAACTTGTGCAGTACTTAGTGTTGATCATGGTGTTGCTTGTACTTAGCATTGGTTTTCTGCAAAATGTCATGGACCTATTGGCGAATGTGTTGAATTCATTCAATGAATCTGGTGGATTTGTCGGCCTCAGAGTAAACATGGGAAGATTATGTCTATGTGGTTGCAAGAGGTAGTGCAACATCAATGGGACCCAAGGGTTGGAATCCCATCCCCACCTGAAATGGGATATGGATGGTGGAGCTATACAGAGCTCTATTGTAGTATTGTTGAACATAGAGAAGACTATCATCCCATGTATGTAGATGCTTAGAGTTATTGTTACACATCAAAATTACTCACTTCAATGATGGCCTATTGTCGTCATGACTAGTGTCACAAGTGTCGCAAACATCATGATGCCATCTTTCCTATGTCATGTCTCTAACGACATCACAAGGACACTTAAGACACCTTCAAAGATTGGTTTAAGAAGTAGAAAACATTTGATTAAGAGTACGAAAAATTTACCATGGAATAGACCACTCAAAAATGGATTTTGGAGGGAAACGCTCCCCTACCCACTGTCAGCGTGTGCCAGTGCTCCTTGGCCTTCTTTGGGGGAGCGTTGCAAGGCTCTGTGCACCCTTTTGGGGGAGCATTGGCATGTTTCAACAAATTTTGGGTTGTTGAGGAAAATCAGGGATAAATCCCCCTCATCTCTGGAGTTGGTTGGATTCGAATCTGAGGTCAAGGCTACATCTTAGGGAGGATCCAAAACTAATGGAGAAGGATCCTCAACCTATCCCAAGAATCTCTAAGGTGGTTAGGCTTCTCCAAGCCTATATAAGGAGGCCTTCTCATGGTGAAAGGGGGGATAGAGAAATTGAGAAGCACCTAAATTATGATCTCATAAGGAAGGGGAGATATTGAAGGCATCAAAATTATGATCTCATAAGGGATATTTATCATTGAAGCATAATCATTTTCTGTGGATTATTTGAGCAAGGGGCTGGACAAAGAGAGCTTGGTGAAGCTGCTACATCTACATCATGGTTGTAAGAACTTTGCTTTGTTTTCATTAATATAAATATATGCTTGTCCTGTTTCCTTTAAGTTTGTGTATTTTTCATGAACTTGTTTCTTTTGATATATCTATTATGAAGCTAATCATGGTAGATTAGGAAGTATGTTTCGTTGTTGCTGCTCATTGTATTGTAGGACCTTCTGAAGAACTTGGAGATCAAGATCAACCTAGATAGATAAAGGACAAATGTCGGTAAAGGTATTTAAATTTCTTTATTCTTATTCCTTGAATAGTTTAGCTTCATGAAAAGGAATGTCAGTGTCCATAATAGCACCTTTCTATCTTGGTTATAGGGGTCTAGTATCCAAGAGGAAATCCACTTGTCTACAAGGGGATTTTCCTATAACAGAAATTGGCGACTCCAATGAGGAAGGACTCCTATTTTTCTTTCCTTGGTTTGTCCCTACCCTTTTACCACATTTCAGGTCACTTTTAATGTGTGTTTATGATCCATTATCCTTCTCCTACCTTCACTAGCATTTTCACCAATGTTTGTGCATTTTGGGTGAGTTTTTTTTTTTTTTGACTGCTTTTTTGAATTTCTGGGTGGATCAATGCCCCCCTGTAGGCCATACCAGAGCGCCAACACTCCCCTACAGTGTCTTAGGGAGAATTTCAACACTTTGTGCACCCTTCTGGGGTAGGGATAGTCTCTTTTTTGAGAGTTTTTGCCTTCTTTTGCTCAGTCTTTTGCAGTTTGTTTTGCAGAGCTCTTTACCCAGAGTCTGTGGTTGGTTTGTGAAGTTGTTTGGATTTTTTTTTAATTTATTTTTATTCTTATCACTCTCTCTTGTCTTGATTGGAGCCTGAAACCTTTTTCAAAAATGTGAAATTGCCTTTTCTAGCTGCATGTTTTGTCGGGACAGTTTTGAGTGGTTTCTTTTTCTCCCTATCATTTCTTAGATTCTTCTTTGCATTTGTTGTGTTCCTTGAATGTTTGATTGGTTGTAGAATCCTTGATGGTGCTCTTGTTTGTTGGAACAAGTTTATACTTTTTTTCCTTCATACCTCACTGCCTTGAGTGCATGCTTTGTTTGTAGCCCTTTTGCTTCATGTCTTTTTCATTTGCATAGGAATCTTTCTCCTGATTGAAAGTAGTGGAGCATTGAAGGTTTTGCATTTAATTTTTGTATACATCATAATCAAACAAAGAAGATAAATGAATTTTTTCTTTTGGGTAGTGAAACTAGCTTGCATTTGAAGTACCAAAATTGCATGGTTTTTGGATTTTTTGGGACATTGTGCATCTGTAATGATGAATGTTTTCTCCTTCTCGTAGCATAGCTTTAATCGAAATGAAAAGATTTCATCTTCATATCTTTGCATAACTTTCGAGTCGGTCAAAACAACATATTATCCACACCATTTCCTTTTGAGTAACAATAACCTTAAAAATAAAGTGCTAAACTAAAACTAAACCTACATCAGATTAGTTGCAGGTATTTGGAATAGGTGTGAAAGATAACTTTCCAAAGCTGCAAACAAGCATAGAATCTTTTGCTAGGGAGCGGTGAAATACAATTGCTACATTTTGTCCTCGGAAGCCCTTCTCACACAAGGATCAAACCTGAGGTTGCATTGAGACTAGCAGAGTTACTCACCCTGCTTTGTTGTTCTTGGTGTAGATATTTCGTGTATTATGGGGGTCGCTTGAAGGTATACCCACAATGATAAGTCGAAGCCTTTCAAGTTGATTTTGGGCTAGATACCCTGCCCTTACGCCTGGATCAAACTGTTGACTATTTCCCTAGGAATCACTGTTGTAGTTGGTAACCTTAGTGGCCTATCTATTTAGGGTATTTACACAAGGTGACTATGGAGGGGCAAGTCTTCACGGTACCTGGAATCGATGTTGGCCAAACTCACTCGGGCTCCTTGGAGGGTATACCCATGTTTATGTGTGGGAGCTTGCACCAAGGTGTAAGTCCATTAAGCAGGTCGTCAACATAACTTTTCCACCTGCTCTATCTCAGCCCCTTCTTACTTTGTTCTCGTGACATTGGATTTCATCACCAACTAGTGTGCTCATTGTGAGAAGGTTTTGTTTTCTTGCTTTCTTACTAGATTTTTAACATGTGTTGTTTGTTCTCCCTAGCAGAATCTAGGTTGGATATTTATTTTTATGGCGTCAGTTCCCGGAATGACCCATGAAGGAACCCCTTTTCTAGGGGAAGCCTTTGTTTTTCCTTCTTACATAAATGTTGGTCCTCCATACATCACTAATTTGATCCTTCAAGGTCTCACAATTGGGTTACCGATATGGTTGTTTTCCACTTTGGTGATCTCGAATGTAGGTTCTTCATATGTAAGTACACCACCCATACGTCAACCTCATGTCGACTTTTCTCCTTCTTCACCCATTAAGTCTCCTTCCCTTTCTCCTTCTTCATCTAGTGAAAGCTCTAAAGCAAGTAGCCAGGTTGATAAGAAGAAGAAGAAATGAAAAGAGAAGAAGAAGAAGAACCCGAAAAGGAAAAATCCTCCAACCATATCAGATGTTGGATCCATGCAACCAACTACTATCAATCATACTGGGAGTGTTGATGAGGTCAACAATATTAAAATGAAGAATCTGAAACCCAAATTCTCTTGCAGTCTTTGTAAGGGTGACCCTTTCTGAGGGATTTCCCTGGCATTCCCAAGGTCTTAGAAATGTGTTCCTCCATGTCATAGGCCCCTGCTCGACATGCTAGTGACACCCCATCAACTAGTGACATTAAGGTTGGTAAGAAAAAGACAACTGTCAAATTTCCTTGTATGTTATGTGAAGGTGATCATTATTCTCATCTTTGCCCTTGTATGAACAAGGCTTCTTCTCTTTTATAAAAGATTCAACTTCCAACTGGTTATCGTAATATTTCTCCCAACCCTTCGTTAGTTGATAGAATGGTAAATCCAGTTCCACCCCATTCAGTCCGATTGATCAGGTGGTCAATCAAGTTTCATCATCGATTGAACCACTAACCAAAGTAGCTGATCCAATTCTGTCATCGATCATCCCCATGTTTTGTTTAAAAAGTGAAACCCAAGTGAATGATCCATTCCTACCATTGGTCAGTCCCACCCTTCATCTAAAGAGTGCCAACATGGTCAATCCCACTCCTCCTATGACGAGTGCCAAAGTGGTTGCTCCGGTCCCTTCATCGATTAGTTTGGTTGATCATGTCATCAATCTAGTCGTGTCCTTAGTTGAACCAATTGACAAAGCGATTGATCTAATCCCATATTCAGTCGATCCCGCTCTCCCATCAGAGATTGCAACCCAAGCAGTTGATCTATTTCCACCTGTTGACCCCATTTTCCTCTTGGGGAATGAAACCCAAGTGGTCGATTTGATGTCATTATCAATCGATCCTACTCTCCTACTAGAGAGTAAACCCGATTCTTCCCATGTTTTTCTTGTTGATACAGAATCTATCATGTTGGGGGGCATTCCTCCTTCTCCCACAAAACCCCCTCCAAGTAATGAGGCCATCCTTTTTTTATTGGGGTGTGCTAACTGGACCTTGTATTCCCTTTCACATTCCTTTCAATATTATAGTACAGGTTATGGTTGGGACGTTCCTCATGCACTGATAGATGAAGGTTTTTCCATTAGTATTTTGTCCTCTATTGCTTAGAAAGTTTTGGGTTGTCCTTAGATTATGCCAGTTACCCAGACTCTATTTGCTTTTAACAGAAGAACCAATCACCCTTTAGGGATCCTTCCTCAGTTTCCTGTAAATTTGGGAGGGAAAATTGTCTTTATTGATGCTATGGTAGTCCAGGACCCCTTGGATTTCGATTTACTCCTTGGGCGAGATTATGTCTATGCTATGAAATCTATTGTGTACACTCTTTTTTGTGTGATATATTTCCCGCAGGATGGAAGGATGGTGACTATTGATCAACTTTAATTTGTTGGCCCTGACTTGACCATCAACCCAATGACCTTACTAAATGAGTCTTATATGAAGTCGATATCACCCCTGCCACAAGTCAATTATGTGGCGTTGTATCCCATGACTTCAAATTTCGATGACTTAGAACCAGTAGTCGACATGGAGATCTCTTCGGTAGGGCTATTGGATCCTGATCTCCTTACCCCAGACGAGACCCTTGACATGTGTTCCTTTTGGAGGATTCTTCTTCCATCCAGTGAAGATCTCTTGGAATCCGTGACCGAGGTTTGTCCCTTGACATGGTGTCCTTCCAAAGCGTTATCCTCTTGGAAGCCATGATCAAGAAGAGTCCATGAGCATAGTTTTCTTCTCTTTCGCAAGCTCATTAAAAAATGAAACAGAAGCTACGAGCATAATTTTCCTCTCTCTAGCAAGCTCATTAAAAAAGGAAACAGAAATCTGGGGATTCAACCCAGAGCCTTGAGAATAGTTCTTTTCTTGTGTCAAGCTCGTTAAAAATGAAACAATCACCTCTCCTGTCAGGTTGAGTCTTTTGTTAGATCTCGTAGATGTCGAGTCGATTCTTTCGTTAGGTCTCGTATTTGAACCTTCATTTCATCCACCCTTATCCTTTTTCTCCATCTAGTACAGAAATTGGTGACAACTTCAAAGTTGGTGAATGAATTGAATCTTGGGGGGCATGTCTCCAGCCTTGGATGATCATTCTAGGGTTAAGCCACTAGATTTCAAGCTAGGGGTAGAGTACCGAACTTAGTCTTTTTTCTTTCTCGCATTCAAAAAAACATGAGAATGTAACTGAGTAGAATTTTATCACTTTTTCAGACTCATAAAGGTTATACGAAAAAGGAACTCCTTGGAGTCTCCTTTAAGCTCTTTTTAGACTCTCTAAACATGAAAAGATTGCCAACTGATCTTGCTTCCTTTCACACTCATTAAAAGGTTTGAAAGGACATCTTTCGAGTGGTAGTTTATCTCTTTTTTGGCCTCGCGAGACTAACATTACGAAAAAGGACAACACTAGATTCTTCTTTAAGTCATTTTCAGACTCTCTAAATATGAAAAACCATCAAGTTTACCTTCTCTGGACTTGTTAAACAATCATACATTGAAGGGCCCATACAGGACTGAACCTTTACTTCTTCCATTTCGTTAAACAAAGGAAGAGGGACTTATCGAAGGTGAGTTATATCAAGCATGTGTTACCCTCCTCGAGCTCGTTAAATAAAAAAGAGGTACTCGTCTATTTGGATGGGGGAAAAATTGAAAGAAGAAAGCCAAGTAGTTTTTGAAAACATCACCAATCACTCTTATGGTCACCCTTGAACATGGAACTTTGTCTTTTCACTCATTTTAATCCATTGAACCTCTGCACTGAACCAATCCTCAGAGTTTTCTTACTCCTTTGGGTCACTCGATGAAAGTCACAGTATCCATTGCATCATCATTTTTTGGTCTATGTCGTGTTTCTACTGTTGTGCCTCAGTATTCAAGGGAAGTATCTTCCTCAAGAGTCAACCATCACAAATTTCTATTTTAATACCTGTGTTAGTCCATGTTCTTTTGATCCACCAATTACATCTATGTGTTTGTTTCATGTCGTTGATGGGGAATACATCAAGGCCCTCCTTCGACATGTCTATTCCTGTTGACTTTAACACATTATCCAGGAGATAGACTTAGAAACCAGTTAGTACCTTGGGACTTGCATGCCTCAATGGCAGGCCTCCTCACATCTGACAGTAGGTTTACATCATTGACCTTTGATCGAACGATTCCATAGATTTTTGAATTCATCTCATTGTTACACATTGAAATTACTCACTTTGATAGTGTCGCAAGTGTCATCATTACAAAGGTTGCAAGTGTCACATTTTGCTCACAAGTGTCACAAGTGTCAGGAAAGCATACTTCCATGATGCCTATGTTGTGCCTGTAAACGACATCAAGAGGAAACTTGGCACATGTCAAACACTTTATTTGGAAGAGGAGAAATGAGTTAACAGGCTTATGAAGTTTTTTCCATCTGAAAGCACCCAAAAAACTGAGTTTTTGGAGGGGAGCGCTCCCCTATAACTATCTCAGGAGTGTTGGCACCCCCCATAAGCCATCAGGGAGCATTATAGTGCTACATCAACCCTTTTGTAGAAGTGCACCTACCCTCAGGAGTGTTGGCGCTCCCCTATACACTACTAGGGAGCATTATAGTGCTCTAAGTGCCCTTTTGAGGGAGCACTACCTATTTTAGGCAACAGTTGATTTATTGAGAAGAATGGGGGAAGGATATTTTCATTCTTAGAAGGTAGTTGAGTTCGAATCCTCAATTAATCCATGATATTAGGGAAGATCTCTATCTGGAAGAGGAAAATCCTCAACTCACCCCAAGGATATCTCAAGTTGTTGAGCCTCTCCAAGGCTATATAAGCAAGCTTTCTCATGGTGAAAGAGGGGAAAGGGAGAATCACACCAAACTTATGATCTTATAAGTGGTGCTGGAATAGAGATAATTTGGAAGCAAGAGACCTATGATCTCATAGGGAGTAATTGGTGAAGCCATCATCATTTGGATCGTGGATCTTTTGAGCAAGGGTTAGACAAGGAGGACTTGGCAGAGCTGCTGCAATTAATCTATGGCTGTAAGCAATGTTTTGTCCTTATTAATATAATTTGCTTGACCTGTTTCTTTCTAATTCGTGTTCAATTTCACATGAATTTGTCTCTTTAGTAGATAGACCTATTTCAGACTAATCTTGATAGAGTAGGAAGTAGTCGTACTTTGTTTGTCTACATGGCTTATTGAGGAGAGAAATATTGGAGCTCAATTCAGAGCGTGCAGGGACAAACACTGGTAAAAGGTACTTCTTTTCTCCTTCCTTCTCACACACTAGCCCACCTAGATCTAAAAGGAAGTCAGTGACCATGGTAAGCACTTTCTGTCTTAGAGTTAAGAGTCTAGCTCTTTGAGGAGATCTACATGTTCGCAGGGAGATTTTCCTTCAACACTCATCCATTCACTTTCATTGGAATGTACTAGAGTACCTTGGGAATCATTGACATCAATGGTGATTTCCATCGTGCTTGTTAACGATTTACCTCATTGACCAGTAATCAAGTGATTTCTGCCATGTTTGACATCAAGACATCTATTCACATGGTTAAACTCATACTACATCGGGATTGGTAAGAAGACCCTAGGTTGAGTGATCACTCTGATATATACTTTTCCCAGGTTGCGACGGAGTTTATTTTGAAGATTGACAAATATACTGTTACATAGATCCACTTTGTATTGGTATGTGGCTATGTCTTGTCGTCTCATAGATCCACTATGTATTTTTTGTGGCTACAATCAATTCATGTCATGGAAGTATAGATCCACATTGTATCTTCAGTGGCTATACTCTTTGTTAATATAATTATGGATCCGCAGTGTATCTTATAGTGGCCATACCTTTCAAGTATTTATCTCCCAAGCATAGGTATGCTTGCCTTGGGTTTGAAACATGTCATAATATTTGTTTGATGGTTGTGTGCAACTTCTTCCAGGTTCTTTGAGTCCATAGCCTTGCTTGAAAAAGTCTGCAAAGTACTTTAGTCATCAGTTCCCATATTGTAACTTTGTACTTTGGGGGGCAATCTGTTACACATCAAATTACTCACTTCAATGATGACCTATTGTCATCATGACTAGTGTCGCATTTTGGCCGCAAGTGTCGCAAGTGTCACAAACTACCATCTTGCCTAGGTTGTGTCTCTAACAACATCACAGAGACACTTAAGACACCTTCAAAGATTGGTTTAAGAAGGAGAAAACATTTTATTAAGAGTACAAAACCTTTACCATGGAATAGACCACTCAAAAATGGATTTTGGAGGGCAATACTCCCCTACCCACTGTCAGGGAGTGCCATCTCTCCTTGGCCTTCTTTGGAGGAGTAGCGCAATGCTCTATGCACCGTTTTGGGGGAGCACTGACCCGTTTCAACAAATTTTGGGTTATTGAGGAAAATCAGGGATAAATCCCCTTCATCTCTGGAGTTGGTTGGATTCGAATCTAAGGTCAAGGATACATCTTAAGGAGGATCCACAAATGATGGATAAGTATCCTCAACCTATCCCAAGAATCTCTAAGATGGTTAGGCTTCTCCAAGCCTATATAAGGAGGCCTTCTCATGGTGAAATGGGATATAGAGAAATTGAGAAGCACCTAACTTATGATCTCATAAGGATGGGGAGACATTGAAGGCATCAAACTTATGATATCATAAGGGAGATTTATCATTGAAGTATCATCATTTTGTGTGGATTATTTGAGCAAGGGGCTGGACAAAGAGAGCTTGGTGAAGCTGCTACATCTACATCATGGTTGTAAGCACTTTGATTTGTTTTAATTAATATAAATATGTGCGTGTCCAGTTTCCTTTAAGTTTGTGTATTTTTCATGAACTTGCTTCTTTTGATAGATATATTATGAAGCTAATCATGGTAGAGTAGGAAGTATGTTTTGTTGTTGCTGCTCATTGTATTGCAAGACCTTTTGAATAACTTGGAGATCAAGATTAGCTTGGATCGGGAAAGGACAAATGTCGGTAAAGGTATTTACCTTTCTTTCTTCTTCTTCCTTGAGTAGTTTAGCTTCATGAAAAGGAATGTTAGTGTCCACATTAGCACCTTTCTGTATTGGTTATAGGGGTCTAGTATCCAAGAGTAAATCCACTTGTCTGCAGGGGGATTTTCCTGTAACACTTATACATGTGCAGAATGTGAACAATCATCTGATTGACGACCTCTTTTTGACAATCAGTTTGAGGGTGGAAGGCAGTGGATTTAGTGATATTTGTGTCCAATAGTGACCAGAGACTCGACCAAAATGTGTTGAGGAAATTGTTGTCCCAATCAGATATGATGGTCTGTGGTATCCAAAAATGGACCCACACTCATTAGAAGAAGATATAGGTGGTATCTGTCACTGTGACACTCTTCTTGTAGGTTGTGAGAATGGCCATATTTGAAAATAGATCAACCACCACAAATACACAATCATTTCCTTGCTTGGAGGATGAAATGATAGACATGTAATCCATTGAGATGGATTCCCAAGGCCTCTCGAGAGTAGGAAGAAGGGTGTATAAGACTTGATTTTTGATGGTTGGCTTGGCAATGGAACATGCAGTATAATATTTGATATACTTGTTGACATCCTGTCGAAGTTTAGGCCAATAAAAATGTTTCTGTAGAATGACCATAGTTTTTTCATGCCAAAATGTCCTTCCATCCAACTATAGTGAGCCTCCCAAATCATCTTTGCATGCTCTCTTGCAAGAACACAGAGGTGGCCCAAATGGAATAATATAATTTCATGAATGTGAAAATTACTGAAATTCACTCCTGTACCCAAGAGATAATAGGTAGTGGTGAAGTTAGGATCTTGCTGATAAACTTGGGGCCACTTAGATGCCTCATTCCCATAAGAAAGAGCATGGTGGTGAGGGAATCCATGAGAGGTCGAATGAGGAAATTAGTGACACTATTTGTGCTCCCTATCTTATACTTGATGTTGATTTAGAATTGTTGTAGGTATGTGGACCACTTCTGATGGCGGTCATTTTTAAACCTCCCCTCTGTCTATATGAACTACAGAGGCTTGTGATCAGTGTGTATGACTGTCTCCTTTCATAGAATGTAATGCTTCCATTGACGACATAGTTTTACAATGGAATACATTTCCTTGTCATAGGTGTGGTATTTCTGGAAAATATATGAGAGTGTCTCACTATGGTATGCTACTGGATGATTGTCCTAAGTGAGAAATGCACCTACAACATAGTCGGATGCATCAGTCTCAATCTATAATGATTTTTGCAGATCAGGTAAGGAGAGTATTGGAGCTGAGCATAAGCGATGCTTCATATCATCAAAATCTCATTGTTGTTCCTTCCCCATGTGAAATTTTCCTTTCCACCACCCTTGGTCACTTAGCTGAGGGCCCATGCAATATGGGATAATCCCAACATGAATCATTGGTAGAAGTTGGCAAGTCCCAAGAAGCTCTAAAGATCAGTTAGTGTGGTCAGGGTTGGCCAATCATGGATGACTTGGATCTTAACTGGATCCACATGTACCCCATGTTAATCAACAATGTAGCCCAAGTATTGGACCCTATTGATGTCAAAGGAGCATTTTTTCAGGTTGTCATATATCTTGTGCTGTCGCAGAGTGCTCAAAAACCATTGAATATGTTCCATGTGCTCCTCCCAAGTTTTGCTAAAGATGAGGATGTCATCTAGATATACCACCACAAAAGAGTTGGTGAAGGGTCTCAATACATCATCCATCAACCTCATGAGAATTGTTGGTGCATTTCTTAGGCCAAAGGGCATGGCCAACTATTTGAAGAGACCTTCTTTAGATTTGAAAGTTGTCTTTCATACATCAGTCAATTTGATGGGAACTTGGTGGTAGCCATATTTTAGGGAAATCTTGCTGAAGAACTTGGCCCCCTTGAGTTGGTCAAGAATTTCATTAATTTGAGAATTAGGTACGGGTTCCTGACTATGATTTTATTTAATGCTCTGTAGTTAATGCAGAGCCACCAAGTCTCATCCTTCTTGTGTACTAGTACAATCGGGATTTTGCAAGGGGGAGAGTTGGGTATGATGTGCCCCTTTTGAAGTAGCTCTTGGATCTGACTCTTGATTTCTTCATTTTCCATCAGTGAGTGACAATAAACTAGTCCATTAGGAATAGGTGCACCGGGGGTTAGATAAATTGGATTCTTGACTTGGAAATGCATTGGTACCCCAGTGGGTGAGGAGAAGATGTATCTGTGCTCTTCCATGATTCCTTCCACTTTATTTTGCTGCAAAGAGAAGCTCTGTGTAGAGGTCACGGATGTGGCACATACCTTTTCCTTATTGTGATCATGGATCACAAAAAGGACAAACTTCTTGATCTATGAAATGACCTTACTACATTGCTTCACAGATATTAAAGAAATAGTGGTAGGTGATGCTACCTCTAGTATCCTATACAAATATCTACCTAAAGTAATAATAAGACTACAGGGTCTAGAATCATACACAAAATGTCACTTCCAAAAATATGGTTTTCCTAAAATAACATCACAAAATTCAAGGGGATCAATATCACACAATACCTCATCTTTGAAGGGCTTGATGTCATAGGGAATAGGACACTGTTGGCTAACACAAATATCTCTTCCTTGGAAAATCCAACCGATGGTGTAGGGATATGTGTGCAGTGTCATCGTTAGGTTCAACTGCTTGATGACCTTTGTTGATATCATGTTCTTTGGAATGCCTCTACCGACAATGAAATGAAGTGGATCCCCCTTTACCCACATCTGTGAGTGAAAGAGGAGTTCCACTTCCTTTGGTTCTTATTTTTTTCTTGGCTGGACTTTGGTGGTAGCGATAGTGGTGCTGGGTCCAACATAGATAATACTCTTCCCTCCTTCTAGATTTGATTCGAATTCAAAATCTACCTCTGACTCAGAAGATTTCATATCGACCATTATTGATTTCTTGGAGCATTCTTCGATGTTGTGCTGAGGGAATTTATGGTATTCACACCACTTTCATGTGTCCTTCTTCGACTTCTCATTACCCTTCTTGTGTTGCAGTTCAGACTGGTTGTCCTGAGAGTGAACATCTTTTATCTGTCCTTTGTTTTGTGGGTTGCGTCCACCTTTGCCCTGCTTCGGGTGTGAAGAGTTTGCATATCTAAACTCTCTCCTCTTCTGCTTAAATTTCTACTCGATATTGACAACATATCTATAAGTCGTACCCAATGATGCGATGTCCATAAACTCCATTTATGTTTGGATGTATATATGCATAAAACCATGGTATTTTATCACCAGATGTTGTTCAAAGTCTTCGATACCCAATTTGGTGCGCAGTGTATGTGGAAAATATTGGTGAGATCTGGTACTGTCTGGTCCCTTTCCTGACGTAGGGTGGTCCATCTTGTGTATTGGTCCTTGTAGCTTCCAACATGGTAGTATTGTTATTTAATGGCATCCCTGAAGGAATCCCATGTGGGGGAGACCACAAATATGATATATTCCTATATGTCCCTTTTCTCAAAGTAAGTATCCCACCAGTCCTTAACATGGGGGACAACCTTGAGGAGTGCAAAAGTAATATTTTCCCTATCGAAAAAAAATGTGGACCAAAAAATACCCTTCGAGAAGATTTACCCATTTATCTACAACATTTGCATCTATTACTCCTTCAAATAATGGAATATAAAAATTAAATTGTACCTTGAAGGGGGTTTCATGGATTCTTTATGAAGATGTGTCTTCTGTGGGAAACCACCAAAGGATCTATGCAAAGTCGTCTATCATTTCATTCCTTTGTCATACAAGGGCTTGCTCGAGAAACAATTTAAAAGGATCTTCTGCTCCATCATATTTCTTCTCATCCCCCATGAGTTTTGGTTGGGTTCGGCGTGACCTATCTTGCAAAGGCTCGACTAGTTCGAGTCCCAACTTCTTGTACCCAGATCTTGTCGGGGACATGCACGAAGAAAAATAAATGAAGAGCAGACTGCTATGATATCACTGATCTAGATTTATAAGTGGAACAAAATAAATAATAGACTGAATACAACAACACATAGATACAAATAGCAACAACATATATCCAGTGAGCCATAACTTCTATTGAATAAATAAAATAGGTCGAAACTTCAAAACTGCATAACTAAAAACAACTTGCTCGAATGGTGATAGCTATCTCTAAGAAGAGACGTGGTTGCTATGTGCATCTATCTCATAAGAATCAATACAATGAGTCTCTAGGGGAATTTTTAGCATTACTCATGAATTCCAAAACCCTAGACATCCAAAAACCTAACCCTAGGAGATGAAATGCCAAAAGTTATGTGGGCTCCAATGGGTAAGTTGGTACCTCATTTTCCCGGGGTTGTAACATTTTCATACGACCTTTGTTTTAGGCGTGTGATAGCCAGTTGGAAAGGTATTTTCAAGAAATACACATTAGGTCGTCAAACTCCGACTCCATCTATATTTTGATTTTGGCAAGACAAAAAACCATTGTTTAGGGCTCCAAAATGACCCTGGAAGTACATACAGTTGTACTGACATGAAAACTTCCAACATAAGCCAATTGTATTAGGTGGGTGGCCACCAATATCCACCTAGAAGTTGTGTAGGGCTTTAAATAACCCCAAAAGTGTAGAACCCACAATTACAAAGAATTACAGAAGAACATGCTGAACTAAAAATGTCAAAAAGAGCTAGTTGGAATAGTTGGGTTGCCACCAATATCCACCTCGATCACATGAAAAGTTCCTAAAAATTCATAAAAATTTCTACCAATGGTTTGAACCATTGTAATCCTAAGACCACATCAACACCATCCATTTGGAATTTAGTCATTATAATATCTAAGAAAAAATCCCCCAAAGTGAGATTAATACTATGGAAAAAATTAAGTCTAAATCTACCTACAAAGCATGCCCACACAAATGTACTTGTGCATTTTTGAGAATTTTTCATGCATGATTACTTGAAAGGATATACTAAGAAAAAAAAACATGTCTTTATTTGGCCTCAAATGTTCACAAATGGCATGAAAAAAGTGTCCTTAGAACATATTTGATAGTTTTGAAATTGTTGAGTTTGAATTTTGGTTTGACCATGAGCTAGCGTATTCCCTATTTAGTTGGGAATCAATTCAATAGGTACCAATCCATATCATGGAGTCTATGCACACAACCCATGTGGTGGATTTTGGTTTGAGGAAGCGCTAGTATGCCAACCAACGAATGATTACGGGATCTACACTGTGATTACAGGATGTATGCTATAGGAATTTTTGTAACCACTAGAAATGGTTTGAATTTTACTTTGACCACCTCCCATGAGCACCTTGTTTGATTTTATGGATATGGAATAAGAGTTGAACCATGTTATGAAGTTTGTACACAAAACCCATGTGGAAGATTTTGGTTTGAGAAAGTGCTAGTATGAAAAGTAATGAATGGTTACCAGATCTGCTACATATATTCCTATAACCATTGAAAAATTCCACTAGCTACTTTCCCTGAGCGCCTAGTTTGAGTTTGTTGTTATCTAATAAGTTCCAAAACATTCCTTGGTCATGTAAAACATCCTTCAAGTGGTAGATTCCAATTTATATTTGTGCTAATATGAAAACCAATGATGGTTATAGGATCTAGGTTTCTTGTAAAGGAAACAAATATGTGTGGAAGAAAACATGTATAGAAACATTTTCATAAACGACTCAAGGCACCATGATATTTGGTATTTAAAAAAGTATGAATAACCCCACCGCCAATTGGATGTTGTTTCTGACCTCAGGAAAACAAAATTGATAAATAGGGAAGGCAAATGAGAGAAACACAAGGAATCATAAGAGGCATAGGGAATTTTACAAGTACACTTATTTTAGAATTCAATGATTATTTATTAAATATTAGGAAATAAACATGCATGCACCAACTTGAGAGGTCCATGAGTTCTGCAACAAGTATATGACATTGTGAGAGGCAAGAGAGTTGAACTGGTCCACGATGGTGATCTAAATTGAATATAATGAGAAATAATCAATGTAGAACCTTAATCATGTGGTACTTGTAGGTTGTTGTAATTTGATATTAGGAATCTTGAAACTTGTAATCATGTATACTGAGATCTGGAATAGTCTTTTTTATGGAGTGGCAAGTTTGTAAATCTTTGAAGAGAAATGAAATTTGGATGGAATTTTTGGTTTTGAATTTCATTATTTGCAAATATTGTTCTCTAAAAGGATGGTTTTCAAACAATATTTGTATAATTTTTCCCAAAGGAGTTTTCACAATTAGAATTTATTATGCCTGAGGAATTCCCACCAATAATTTGGTTTTCAAGCACTCCAAGGTTTGATGGCTCCTGTGATAGATTTTCACGATAAAATTTATTTGGGGGAAAAGAATAGTGAGGTAACTCAACATGAAAGTGAGTTGGGTGACTTTATTACATGGGTTAGGGGTCAATCGAGCAAGAAAGTATGGAAAACTCATGAAGGAAAAATAGGTTGAAGTCATAATGTGGTAGTAGTAGTATCATGAAGAATTTAAGATTGAGTACATAATAAAATGGAAGCTTAGACTTCAACATGCATGGATTGTTGAGCTCAGAAGGAGGAAATATAAGGTCATACCATGGTGAATAAGTAGGATGAATAGTGTATCTCTTGAGAATACTTCATTTGTATCATCAATATGACTCATCATGGTATGGAACTTGACTTCTCTTTGATACTAGTCTTCATAACATTTCTTTGTTTGACTTGATCTGAATCCTTCTTAAAAAAAACATTAGTACAGTTGGTGTTGTTGGTTAGCAGTTGAAATGTTTCTATATATTATTCATGAATTCAAGATCACATGATGTTTCACTTTCTTGGTGTGGATGTATGGATGGCATGCCCTTCTACAAAAGAATTTGTTCTTCAAAATCACTCATCCATAGATTTGGATTTCTTGATCCTTTTGGAACCTATAAAAACTTAACATTTGCTTGAAATAAAACATGATATGATGGAGGAAGAAATATGATCAATATTTATTCTTGCAAAAAAACTACAAATAATGCAAATAAAACAGATCCAATGAAAGTTAAACGATGAAAAATTCAAATTTTTACCTGCTGAGAAGTGGTGGCCACCTAGACCTCTCGACGATAATTTTTTTATTATGAAATATTCATTTGTTGTCCTATTCAAGTGATTCCAAAGAAAAATTGAAGTTTATTTATAGGGTTATATCTAGTATAAATATATTTCAAAAATTAGTTGAAATAATGTGTCAAAGATACTAAGGAACAAGGTACTTGACGAAGTTGTTTGTGAATTTTTTACTAGACCAACAATTACTATTTTGAGCTTAATTTTTTTTCGTTTAATGATAGATTGATGTCATTCAAATTGGAGATGAAATTAGATTCAATTATCTATCTTCAATAGAAAGAAATTTTTAATATTCCTTTATTTTATATCTCAAAACTACTGATGAACAAACCTAGGAGGCAAAGTTTAATTATGCTGGTCTTAAGACATGCAGTTATTAAATGTGGCATAACTTTTTCACCTGACCTAAAAATGAAGTGATTAAATATTTTTTTAAACTAAACTCAAATTCCTATCTCCCTTAGAAACAAGTTTTGAATATGTGATGATTTGACATGTGGAATATGTTATTGAACAGACATGTTACAAAATGGTCACAATGTCGATTTTCACGAGAAGCAGTTACTAATTTGAGTGAAAATTTTGCATAAGACATATAAATGAGGCAATTAAAGTTGGGCTAGAAACTATATTCCAAGGGCTATCCCATCTAGAAACAGGTTTTAAAAATTCCCTCTTTTGGTCCCTCAAATTTGGACTGTCCCAACTCTGTTTTTAGGATATTTTCGAAGTCAACTTGCTATATATATTTTTTTAAATGACCATTTTCTCCTAAACTATGATGTGAGTGCATAGAAATTTTTGTGGGAATGTTTATGATGACCTAATGACTTTGTCCCACAAAATTCTCTAATACCCATATCGTATATCTTAAATATGGTCTTTAAAAAAACTTGTAGTGGTTAAATGAATTTGTAGCAATTTACATCATCACTTCATTATTGAAATTAAAGCTTTCATATCTTACCTTGAAGTGTTTGATTATCCCTTGAAAAACATTCTTATCCTTCATTGTATTCCTCCTTCAAATTAATTCATTCTCTTATTAATCTTCCTGCCAATGGTTATTGGATGGAGTGGTTCTTATTGCACCACAAGTTGGAATTGATGGAGTGGTGGGTGGATTGGTAGATGGAGTAGTTCTTCTTATTCCAGTAGTAAATCTACCTCTAGGATCTCTACATCTATTCATGCAGTACTAACATTACTTATATTCAGTGGAAGAGAGTACCCATTATACTTGATGCACATGTTCTTACCTCTCATATTATTGTCTCTAATCCATCGTATCTAGAATGTTAGCACCAAAAGGAATCATATGAAATAAAAAGAAAAATTTAAGTGCTAAAAAACAAAAAAAAAACTATCAATGTTCTAATCCTTCAAGCATTTCCTCAGCAATGACGCCAAAAATTTCAGGTTATTTATATGCTTGAATCTTGTTACATTAAATTATCAACTGGAATCGGTGTAAACTTGTGAAATGCAAACACTGTATGTGCATAATTAGATCATTTATAAAATTTATCTATTTGCTTAAAGGAAAAAAACTTGCATAAGGAAACATACTTACATGAAAATAAAGGCTAATTCAACCACTCTTGGTGATGACCATGTACTTTGGCACTGATCTTACTACTAGGATCTTGTTGTCACCAAGTTATCTCTTCGATACTATCAGAATTTCCTACTTTCCAGAGATCGTGATTCCATTGTTAGTGAATTAGGAAACACACCACTATTGCATAAGAAAACACACTTGCATGAAATTAAATGATAATTCAACCACTCTTGGTGATGACCATGTACTTGGGAATCAACCTTACTACTAGGATCTTGTTGACATAAATATATCCAAGTACTGAAATTGCAATTATAAAAATCACTAATTATAGTCTTTCATTCTATAAAACGTTCCTATAATATTGTTTGAGAAAATTGTTCAATAACAATTATAAATGGATATTTCTTTGTTGCTTACAATCACACATCCTACTAAATCGAAATATAATAGGAAATGAAATGAGAATTTAAATAACATGTAAAAGAAGCTAAATCTAAACAATAAAATAAAACTAACTAAATAATGAAATGCAACATATAGTAGTGTAGAGGGCCCTGCCTAGATTTCATACGCTATAGAAGGAAGGTACACAATTAAGAAATAATCACACCACATTTGAAAACATTGCTTGTTTTTGTATTACTAAAATCAAGTTCAAATGTATACAATGATTATGCTCATAATTTCGTTATCCTCTCCTTCTATCCATCAAAAGTTGGACATATACTCCAAGAGTCCCCCTTTGGAATGGAGAAGGCACTCTTATTTATATATAAACTTTCTTTGAAATTAAGATAAACAATAATTTATTCATATCCACACATCTCTCATGTGGTTACAACCATTTGCTAATAATTAGCAAGTAATTGTCTCTAAAACTCTTCCCACAAATATCTCTAAAATATTTGATAGCAAATCTTCCATGATTCTTCTCCATCCAAGATACTTGAGTGATCATCCCAAATCCTTGTCAAATCTTCAAGGGTTGAAGATGAAATTCGAATTTGGAGCTAAATGATAAAAAATTACATTATTGGAAATTCCAAATGTACCTGTAATCATCACAAAACTAACCCAACTTTAAAACATAAGTGAAAGAATGTTATTTTTCTAAAATTTAATCACAGATTCACTTAAAATACTAAAATAAATGCATTGGAAAATATTGAGTCTAATCCCACATAAAAATATTAAAATGGAGTAAAATAGGGTTACGAGAAAATGGAAAAAGGATTAAATGTCAAGGGAAAAGGATGTGAAATGATGTCAATTATAAGACTCAAAAGGGGTGTGGTAAAGACATTTTCCTCCCTAATGAAATCATAGAACACCTACAGGTAATTGGTATATGTATGATTAACTTTGTTTACAATACATATGACACATCCATGTGGTCTCAAGGTTGGAGAAACAAAACTAACCTTGGTATATAAGGAAAGATGTCCCAAAGGTGGGATCACATTTTATTATAACTCAATAATTCATATACAAGAATGAAAAAATATCCAGATGAACTAATCCAAGATCTAAATGGAGCAGGGGGATTATAACACTAGTCTTAGATACTCATCTCTTTTTGGACTAGGACTAGGAGATGAAAAATGGTGGTGGAAGAAACTATTGAAAGTAAATCCCCCTCCCAAGAGTAATTTTTTTATGTGGCTCATATTTAACATGGGAATCTCTCTAAAAAAAATAGAGAAGGTCTAAGTATTTGCTTACTTGGTAGGTGTATCGAGGGGAACACTTCACATTTGTTCTTGCATTGTAGTTTCTCTCATAAAGTTTGGGTTGACGTTGGGGAGTTTTTGGATATCCAAAACCTTTGGAAATGTGAATCCATAGATACATGTATCAATGTATGGTTTACTCAACAAGATCTAAAGTGCTTTAGGGAAATCCAATTTCTAGTTTTGTGGAGAATATGGATGGATATAAATGTTATTTTGTTTGAAGAGAAGGTGATGCCCACTTTTTAGGTAGTTGTCCAAGTTAAGGATTTATTTTAATATTATAAGGTTAATCCCAATATTAAACCATAGATAATATTTTGGTAGTATAGGTGGATAAGTCATTAGCTTGGGGTTTTTTTGATGGGTCTTGTCAAGGTCCATATTCTATAAGTGGGATTGGATTCCTTCTATATTTTATAGAGACACACAAAGTTCAGGTCAAATATAATATAGGAATAGGAACAAATAACCAAGGGGAATTCAAGGCCATATATTATTAACTAAAATTGTCTTAATATACTGGGATCGATAAGCTTTAGGTCATGGGTGACTCATTTTTTGTCCTTAACTGGATGATAGGAAGCCTTCAAGTACAAAATAATTATCTCCTTCCTCTAGAATTGCAATTAAATGAAATATCTAATTAATTTATTTGGATAAACTATAATCATGTTTATAGGGATCACAACAAGAGTGCATTTCATCTCTCAAAGGAAGGAATTAAACTACCTGAGATTTATGGTTCTTTGGAATAAGTACAGCATAGCCATACAATGGTCATCCATTAGTTTGCATTAAATGATTTATAAAATTCTTTTGAACTTGTAATATGATAGTACTAGGGACTATTAAATCTACATTTTGTTTACTTGATAGATAATATACTTGATATTATGAAGGATGTAGATTTTTATAGATGTACTACTATAGGGAAATATTATGAAGAGATATTTCTCTGGATGATCCATTCTAGACTGTGCCTAGAGAACTTAAGTATTATATTTTTGTTTATCTCAAATAAAAAGACATTTTGTTCTTGGGAAAAAAACATATTTTCTTGAATTACCATAAAATTTACCACTTTTGAACATGTCCTATATCATTGTCAAATTATCTCAAAAGGATCTTCATAAGCATGATCATGAGGGGTAACATTAATGGATGGAGGAGAAAGCCACTCAATCTTATCAATCGATCTAGTCATTTATATGTCATATGGATAAATTAATGGTAGATATCCCAAGAAAAAATCACATGAATGTGTGAAGTGATAAATAATTTAATATCAATACACCTAAGCCTCCAAAACTATCTTTGAAGTATCCTTGATAAATGGGATAGAATTAAATTGTGTATCCTTAATTAATTTGATAAATGATTTCTCATACCATGCAAATGAGGTGACGAAGGGCATGATATAACACCTTTATTGATCCCACAACCTAAATAAAAGAAAAAAATTTCAACCTTTGAATGAATTGGTCTATGAAATAAGAGGATAATTGTGATCCTCTCTTGCCTCACCTAGAGGAAACATCACTAGATGGAGCCAAATATTGTAACATGGTGATGCACCCTTTAATTATT
>JZKD02S2422723.1:17152-28173 GCA_000966675.3 Picea glauca
TGTGGAGACATTTACCTCTAGATCTAAGCTGATCTTTACCTTATAAACAGACCCCATAGCCCAATGGTTATCTGAGCAACTTGTCAACCAAACCCACGTCTAAATATTTCAAAAACTCCAACCCCATACTTTCATAGCTAGCCTAACATCTATCCCATACAAACCAAGTTAAAGCGAATATAGAGATCTTTATCTGAGTCTTGGAGGGCTAGATCCAAGACTCCAAGAGGTTGAAATAGTTACCTCTGTCAATTTCCCCCTCAGCCTGAGAAATTACAGAGCGTTAACAATCATTATTGACTTCCAAGATTGATCTACACAGATCAAGCATGTTGCAGATGAACAAATCTTGACGTGTATCCAAAGGATTCTCCCAGCAAAAGGGAGAATACTATGACGAGACACTTATTGAAGAAATAGTTCCAGTATTTATGAAGACAACCAGAACAACCATGATTCATATATAGTATGAGATGCAGGAGGATAAATCCCCATATTTAAAATTGAGTGGCAGTGTGCAGTACATTAGTTGGGTCATGGAGACATGACTACAATGAAAGATAGAGTTACCTCCATGAAAGAAGAAGAGCTATCTTCAGTATCAGTTATTGAGCCACCCTCAGTTTCAGATGAAACTATTTCCATGATAGAATAAGAGGTGTTACTCTCAGATTTTAGCAGCCACAGTGAGAATGAAGCAGTCATTCTCATCCTCAGAGCAACTACAAGTGTAGAGTCCCAGATTCCAGAAGGAACAATTGAAGACAGAGTAGAGGTCATACTCCCAGATAGTGAGACAGATAGTGCCTTACAGAAATCACATGGAGCTAGCACATGATTGTGCAGATTGAGTTGCAGTTGAGCAAGTGTACCATATTGGTACAATGTAATGATAAAAATTGATTTGAAGATTGAATATAGAAAGACTCATGTCTTCCAGTTGAGGAAGGATCTGTACGTGTTGAAGCAAGCTCCTAGATCTTGATATTGCAGAGGATAGATAGTTTTTTGACGAGCTTGGGCTTTACCAAGAGTAAAGTTGATTCTAACCTCTACTTCAAGGTTATGAATGATAAGCCGGTGATATTGTTGTTGTATGTGGATGACTTATTCTTAACTAGAAAAGAAAAACTCGCCGCCGAATGTAAGAAGAAGCTCGCTTCAGAATTTGAGATAAAAGACCTTGGCCTAATGCATTATTTCTTAGGTCTTGAGGTATGGTAGAGCCCAAAGAGAATCTTCCTTAACCAAGGGAACTATGTAGTTGAAATCCTAAAGAGATTTGATATGTTGGAATGCAAGTCCATGAATACACCCATGGAAATGAAGCTGAAGCTTCTAGTTGACACTTCGTCATAATTAATCGATGCCATGCCATATAGACAGATCATTTGATCATTGATGTGTCTGACGAACACCAGACTAGATATATGTCTTTTCATGAACAATTTGAGTCAGTTTCTGGTAGAACCCAGACATGTTCACCTAGTTTTTGCAAAACATGTGATGAGTTACCTTAAGGGTACGTTAGATTGTGGTCTCAGTTAATGATGGAGATCATAATTTCACATTGACTGGGTACACTGATTCAGATTGGCCTGGAAGTGTCTCTGACAAGAATATCACTTCATGATGTTTTTTCAGTTTGGGATCATCCATGATATCATGGTAGAGTAAGAAGAAATCAAGCATTGGTCTCAGTACAGTGGAAGTAGAATACATTGTTGCATGTTCTGCCAGTTGTGAAGCCATATGGATTCGTAAGTTGTTGATTGGTCTATTTGACCTAGAGATGGAAGCAACCACAATCCTATGTGATAACCAAAGCTGCATAAAGATGACATAGAATCATGTATTTCATGACAAGTCAAAACACATAGAGATCTGATACCATTACATCTGTGACATGGTGCAGAGATGATCCATAAAGCTCCAATATGTTAGTATAGATGAACAGGTTGTCGATGTGTTGACCAAGCCTCTATCTCATGTAAAGTTTGAGCACTTTCGAGATAAGCTCGCTATAGTCCGAAAGAACCTCCCTCGATAGGGGGAGTAGTGGTGTGTTGATATGCCAGCCTAGTGTTGTGCTTCCAACTTGTTAGCGTCATAAGTCACTCCTGGATTGCCCGCAGGAGCAGAGCCCAACGCCCATCAGTTTTATGTCACGATTTTTTTGTAAAGGGTGATCAAATGGAGATAATGGCTCTAGGAGGTATCACTCTAAATCAGGGACTGAGTCTGGTATGTAAAGAACAGAGGAGGTCTGGAATCCTAACTTCAGCCAGTGGGTTGATTTTAAGATGAACAGGTGGAAGACTTAGGAGAAAGTGGACAAACAACTCTGGGCATCATGCTTGCAGCAGTTTGCAGAGGAAAAACTCCGAAAACAGGATCCTCCTGGTTCAGGGCTTCAAGAAACTGAAAGAGGACTTGACTGGATCCTCCAATTCCAAGTCATTCAACGTTAAATAAATTACAGGGACTGATTAGAGGCTCCGTAACTATTACAGTGATCCATTACAACATCATCCTATAATAGTTACAGCTCGACTGGATCCTCCAATTCTGAGCTGCTCTAACACAGTGTAAACAAAGATATGATAGAAATTGGCATTCATAAGGCAAGAAGTCTCCAAATCTCATACATAACCAGAACAATAATGCTTCATTAAAATTTTACAACCTGGGAGCTCTGCTCAACCATCGATCCCTTACAAAATGCCAAAAATGCCTATATATATTTGGAACAAAACACTGGAAGCAAAATCGAGACATCGCATTGAAGACATTACGTCTTCACATTTACTGTATCTGTGGTCTCTGGACGTTCATGAACTTTAGTCAGACGCAATCGTATTCCAAAGGCCCTGTGACTAAATTGACAAGCTTGCATTCATTTCTTGGTTTTCCATTTATGGAGGAAACAATGTCCAACTACCCTCAGCTGCTTCAATAACTGTTTCATTGGAATCAGGGAAGGCCCTGGCCGATCCTGTTCCTACAGGACATGGAAACCTTCATATTCTGCCATTTGAATCTTTCTTGGAGAAATCATGGTAGGACTGATGAGTGACGTGGAGTGGTGAGTGGACGGTGATCGAGCAGGAAAATGATAGGGCAGATACAAGTGGCAGGATCCATGGGTGTTAAAGTGTATGAGTCAGGTGGAGGAACACAATGGCCGAAAAACTGTGGTTAGCATGATATGGAAAGAAGATGTGGTGGCAGAGGACAGATGGCAGATGTATGCAATGAAGCTTTGGGCTTTTCGGGAATTCGAGATTCGGGACTCGCGAGTTTGAAATGCGCGAGTTCCTTGCCTCCGAGATCTCCAATATCTCGTGATGCGATTAGCTCCTTGTCCCAGGAATTAGCCCCTACCGACTAGACCATAGTCCATATGACCTGTCCCTGTGCGACCGTGGTCCAACTTTCCATCGGGATTTCGACGTTTTTGACGACACGATGTTTGTGTCCACTAAACTTGCGATTCCCCGAGACCCGATGGCTTATGTCCGTTGACTTGTTGATGGTCAGCTCCTTGGTGCATAGCCTGCCACCTGTCTTCCACTATTGAAAGTTGCCCCCGACATCGAGAAATCGGGCATCGGGATATCAGGATTTATGCTACCATGTGCGCGGGACTTTCAGTTCCCCGATCCCCGACTCTGTGGGATCTCTCGCCATGTGCCTCTGGATCGGATGACCTGTATTCAGCCTCTAAAGAGAAGAGACTTCTCTGCTGCTAAATGTCGAGTAGATGGGAAACTACGACACCCCGATAACCGTTGATTTTCTTTGCGGACGGATCTCAGCTGTCAATGGAAAGACTTTGCACGCTCGCTTGATTTGATACTTGGAGAAAAACAAGAACTCTCAAGAGCTGCGCTTGATCACTACGTGCAACTTGCAGACCCGCATTCTTCTCGAACCAATGACAAGATTTATCGCTAATATCAGGCTCCATGGGGGATAGATTCGTCCCTGCGATGCTCTAAGAACTCCTCCTGCAGTTCCAGTCGCCTTTATGCTGGGCTATGGGGTCATTATTAGGCCGCAAAAATAAAAATGAAAACGAACTGAGAAACAAAAGGACAATATTTACAAACAAAGAGTCATCTGAGACTCAAACAAAATATTTTTTCAGGAAATGCCCATTCACTGGGCTGCCGAAAACCTCTTCACCTTCTAAATCTTGCAACTTGTATGTGTTGTTTGAGAAAGCCTCAGAGATTCTGAAAGGCCCAATCCATAGGGCTTCAAATTTGTTCTATTTTCCCTTATTTTGTTTAGGAGCATCCCATTTTAGCACTAGGTCTCCTTCCTGGAACTGCTCCTTCTTGGCTTTCCTATCAAAGACCTTCTTGATTTTCTGTTGATGCTCCTGGATCCTGTCCAATGTCTATTCTCTGGCCTGCTAGACCTCCACTAGCTGATGAATCCTTCTGATCATGTCATCAGGTTCCTCCTGATGGTCCTGGAGGAATTTCGCTACAGGGATGGCTAGCTNTAAAGTTTGAGCACTTTCGAGATAAGCTCGCTATAGTCCGAAAGAACCTCCCTCGATAGGGGGAGTAGTGGTGTGTTGATATGCCAGCCTAGTGTTGTGCTTCCAACTTGTTAGCATCATAAGTCACTCCTGGATTGCCCGCAGAAGAAGAGCCCAACGCCCATCAGTTTTATGTCACAATTTTTTTGTAAAGGGTGATCAAATGGAGATAATGGCTCTAGGAGGTATCACTCTAAATCAGGGACTGAGTCTGGTATGTAAAGAACAGAGGAGGTCTAGAATCCTAACTTCATCCAGTGGGTTGATTTTAAGATGAACAGGTGGAAGAATTAGGAGAAAGTGGACAAACAACTCTGGGCATCAGGCTTGCAGCAGTTTGCAGAGGAAAAACTCCGAAAACAGGATCCTCCTGGTTCAGGGCTTCAAGAAACTGAAAGAGGACTTGACTGGATCCTCCAATTCCAAGTCATTCAGCGTTAAGGAAATTACAGGGACTGATTATAGGCTCCGTAACTATTACAGTGATCCATTACAACATCATCCTATAATAGTTACAGCTCGACTAGATCCTCCAATTCCGAGCTTCTCTAACATAGTGTAAACAAAGATATGATAGAAACTGGCATTCATAAGGCAAGAAGTCTCCAAAGCTCATACATAACCAGAACAATAATGCTTCATTAAAATTTTACAACCTGGGAGCTCTGCTCAACCATCGATCCCTTACAAAATGGAAAAAATGCCTATATATATTTGGAACAAAACACTGGAAGCAAAATCAAGACATCGCATTGAAGACATTACGTCTTCACATTTACTGCATCTGTGGTCTCTGGACGTTCGTGAACTTCAGTCAGACGCAATCGTATTCCAAAGGCCCTGTGACTAAATTGACAAGCTTGCATTCATTTCTTGGTTTTCCATTTATGGAGGAAACGATGTCCAACTACCCTCAGCTGCTTCAATAACTGTTTCATTGGAATCAGGGAAGGCCCTGGCCGATCCTGTGCCTACAGGACATGGAAACCTTCATATTCTGCCATTTGAATCTTGCTTGGAGAAATCATGGTAGGACTGATGAGTGACGTGGAGTGGTGAGTGGACGGTGATCGAGCAGGAAAATGATAGGGCAGATACAAGTGGCAGGATCCATGGGTGTTAAAGTGTATGAGCTAGGTGGAGAACACAATGGCCGAAAAACTGTGGTTAGCATGATATGGAAAGAAGATGTGGTGGTAGAGGACAGATGGCAGATGTATGCGATGAAGCTTTGGGCTTTTTGGGAATTCGAGATTCGGGACTCGCGAGTTTGAAATGCGCGAGTTCCTTGCCTCCGAGATCCTCGATATCTCGATATGCGATGAGCTCCTTTTCCCAGGAATTAGCCCCTACCAACTAGACCATAGTCCATATGACCTGTCCATGTGCGACCGTGGTCCAACTTTCCATCGGGATTTCGGCGTTTTTGACGACACGATGTTTGTGTCCACTAAACTTGCGATTCCCCGAGACTCGATGGCTTATGGCCATTGACTTGTTGATGGTAATCTCCTTGGTGCATAGCCTGCCACCTATCTTCCACTATTGAAAGTTGCCCCTGACATCGAGAAATTGGGCATCGGGATATCAGGATTTATGCTACCATGTGCGTGGGACTTTCAGTTCCCCGATCCCTGACTCTGTGGGATCTCTCGCCACGTGCCTCTGGATCGGATGACCTGTATTCAACATCTAAAGAGAAGAGACTTCTCTGCTGCTAAATGTCGAGTAGATGGGAAACTACGACACCCCGATAACCGTTGATTTTCTTTGCGGACGGATCTCAGCTGTCAATGGCAAGACTTTGCACGCTCGCTTGATTTGATACTTGGAGAAAAACAAGAACTCTCAAGATCTGCGCTTGAGCACTGCGTGCAACTTGCAGACCCGCATTCTTCTCAAACCAGTGACAAGATTTATCGCTAACATCAGGCTCCATGGGGGATAGAGTCGTCCCTGTGATGCTCTAAGAACTCCTCCTGCAGTTCCAGTCGCCTTTATGCTGGGCTATGGGGTCATTATTAGGCCGCAAAAATAAAAATGAAAACGAACTGAGAAACAAAAGGACAATATTTACAAACAAAGAGTCATCTGAGACTCAAACAAAATATTTTTTCAGGAAATGCCCATTCACTGGGCTGCCGAAAACCTCTTCACCTTCTAAATCTTGCAACTTGTATGTGTTGTTTGAGAAAGCCTCAGAGATTCTGAAAGGCCCAATCCATAGGGCTTCAAATTTGTTCTATTTTCCCTTATTTTGTTTAGGAGCATCCCATTTTAGCACTAGGTCTCCTTCCTGGAACTGCTCCTTCTTGGCTTTCCTATCAAAGACCTTCTTGATTTTCTGTTGATGCTCCTGGATCCTGTCCAATGTCTATTCTCTGGCCTGCTAGACCTCCACTAGCTGATGAATCCTTCTGATCATGTCATCAGGTTCCTCCTGATGGTCCTGGAGGAATTTCGCTACAGGGATGGCTAGCTGAGAAGGGAAGACAGCTTCGACTCCGTAGACTAACTGTAAAGGGGAGAGACCGGTAGCTCTCTTTGTAGTCACCCGATCAGCCCATAGGGTGAATTTAAGCTTCGAGTTCCAAGCCCTTTGGTTATCTTCCAACATCTTTTTGATGATTCTTATTAAACTTTTGTTGGAGGACTCTGCTAAACCATTGTCTTGTGGGTAATATGGGGTGGAGTGAATCAACTTAATTCCAAAATTCTCACAGAACCTTACCAATGGCTCAGATCCGAAAGCAGCTGCATTATCGGTGACAATCTTATTTGGACAGCCAAACCTTGTGATGAGGTCCTCCAAGAATCCGATGATTACCTTGTGGGAAGCACTCTTGGTGGGAATAGCTTCAATCCACTTGGTAAAGAAATCTGTAGCGGTCAGGATCCACCTATGTTGTCCGCTAGAGGGAGGGTGAATTTCTCCAATAAAATCTAGGCCCCACTGTTGGAAAGGCTCTGAAACTACCACTGGTTTTAACGGCAAAGACCTGAGCTGCTGCTTTCCTGCAAATTTTTGACAATTGATGCAGGCTCTGACCCCTTTGCAGACATCAGTAAATATGGTAGGCCAGTAGTACCCAACCCTGAGGATTTTGTGGGATGTGGCTCTCTAGAAATGGTACCCTCCACATAGACCGTTGTGGAATTCAGCCATGATCATCTCGGCCTCTGGTGGACTAAGGCATTTTAAAAGCACTCCCAGAGGGTCTTTCCAATACAACGCTTGATCAATTAGGCAGTATCTGACTGCTTTGAGATTTAGAGCTCTTTCTTTGCTTTTTTGCAGGCCATCTGGAGGCCGCAACTCCTGCAAAAAGTATATGACATACTTGTACCAAGGACATTGAGCCAATGGGGGCTCCCTTTGATGATCCATGTCAGATAGCTGATCCTCCTGAATAGCTAAGCATTCGCTGATTAAACTTATCCCCAAAGCTTGGCAATTTGCTTCAACCAACAGCTTGGCTAAGCCTTGCCCTTTGATCAACTTGGTGGGCCTTATTTCCAGGTCGAACTCCAGGATTTTGGCTATCCATTTACTCCTTCTCCCGTCTATGTCGGGCTGAATAAGAATATNGATGCTCTAAGAACTCCTCCTGCAGTTCCAGTCGCCTTTATGCTGGGCTATGGGGTCATTATTAGGCCGCAAAAATAAAAATGAAAACGAACTGAGAAACAAAAGGACAATATTTACAAACAAAGAGTCATCTGAGACTCAAACAAAATATTTTTTCAGGAAATGCCCATTCACTGGGCTGCCGAAAACCTCTTCACCTTCTAAATCTTGCAACTTGTATGTGTTGTTTGAGAAAGCCTCAGAGATTCTGAAAGGCCCAATCCATAGGGCTTCAAATTTGTTCTATTTTCCCTTATTTTGTTTAGGAGCATCCCATTTTAGCACTAGGTCTCCTTCCTGGAACTGCTCCTTCTTGGCTTTCCTATCAAAGACCTTCTTGATTTTCTGTTGATGCTCCTGGATCCTGTCCAATGTCTATTCTCTGGCCTGCTAGACCTCCACTAGCTGATGAATCCTTCTGATCATGTCATCAGGTTCCTCCTGATGGTCCTGGAGGAATTTCGCTACAGGGATGGCTAGCTAAGAAGGGAAGACAAATTCGACTCTGTAGACTAACTGGAAAGGGGAGAGACCGGTAGCTCTCTTTGTAGTCACTCGATCAGCCCATAGGGCGAATTTAAGCTTCGAGTTCCAAGCCCTTTGGTTATCTTCCAACATCCTTTTGATGATTCTTATTAAACTTTTGTTGGAGGACTCTGCTAAACCATTGCCTTGTGGGTAATATGGGGTGGAGTGAATCAGCTTAATTCCAAACTGCTCACAGAACCTTACCAATGGCTCAGATCCGAAAGCAGCTGCATTATCGGTGACAATCTTATTTGGACAACCAAACCTTGTGATGAGGTCCTCCAAGAATCCGATGATTACCTTGTGGGAAGCACTCTTGGTGGGAATAGCTTCAATCCACTTGGTAAAGAAATCTGTAGCGGTCAGGATCCACCTATGTTGTCCGCTAGAGGGAGGGTGAATTTCTCCAATAAAATCTAGGCCCCACTGTTGGAAAGGCTCTGAAACTACCACTGGTTTTAACGGCAAAGACCTGAGCTGCTGCTTTCCTGCAAATTTTTGACAATTGATGCAGGCTCTGACCCCTTTGCAGACATCAGTAAATATGGTAGGCCAGTAGTACCCAACCCTGAGGATTTTGTGGGATGTGGCTCTCTAGAAATGGTACCCTCCACATAGACCGTTGTGGAATTCAGCCATGATCATCTCGGCCTCTGGTGGACTAAGGCATTTTAAAAGCACTCCCAGAGGGTCTTTCCAATACAACGCTTGATCAATTAGGCAGTATCTGACTGCTTTGAGATTTAGAGCTCTTTCTTTGCTTTTTTGCAGGCCATCTGGAGGCCGCAACTCCTGCAAAAAGTATATGACATACTTGTACCAAGGACATTGAGCCAATGGGGGCTCCCTTTGATGATCCATGTCAGATAGCTGATCCTCCTGAATAGCTAAGCATTCGCTGATTAAACTTATCCCCAAAGCTTGGCAATTTGCTTCAACCAACAGCTTGGCTAAGCCTTGCCCTTTGATCAACTTGGTGGGCCTTATTTCCAGGTCGAACTCCAGGATTTTGGCTATCCATTTACTCCTTCTCCCGTCTATGTCGGGCTGAATAAGAATATTTTTAACAGCAGCCGAGGGGACATAGGCGATGATCCTTGATTGCAGAATGTAGGTTCTAAAAGCTTTGAGAGATTTCACCAGAGCATAAGCTTTCTTCTCCATAGTATCATACCTGACTTCGGCATCCCTTAGTGCTCGGCTGAAGTAAGTAATAGGCTGTTCTAACCCACTGTCATTTGCCTGTAATAGAACGACAGCTACTGTGTCGAGAGAGGCAAAGGAGAAGATAAGGAAATCCTTCGAATAGTTGGGACTGATAAGCACAGGAGCTTCAGTCAGGGCTTTCTTGATTTGCTCAAAGGAGTGTCACGATTGCGAAGTCCACTTTACTTCATTTTCTTTTTTTAACATAGATGTTATAAGCTTTACCTCCTCAGTAAAGTTAGGCACAAACCTCCTCAGGAAATTGATTTTACCAAGGAAATATTGGACCTCCTTCCTAGACCTTGGGATTGATAAAGCTTGTATCGCCTCGACTCTGCTGGGATCAATCCTGACTCCTCTTGCTGATACTATGTGGACTAGTAATTTCCCCTCCTGCATGGCAAACAGAGACTTCTTGGGGTTTAATGAAATGCCAAACTTTCTGCATTTCAAGAAAACTTTCCTGAGGTGGCGACGGTGTTCTTCATTAGATCTTGAAAATACTGTGATGTCATCCAGATAAACGACCACAAATTTGTCCTTTTCCCCAACAAAAGATATGTCCATGGCACGCTGGAAAGTCGCCTCCGCATTCATTAGTCCGAATGGAATCTTAGCATACATGAACGTGCCCCATGGAGTGGTGAACGCTGTCTTTTCCCTGTCTTCAGGCAGAACAGAGACCTGATTGTAGCCAGAGAAACCATCAATCATAGACATCCTGGAAGCTCCTGTCACCCTCTGCAGTATATGTTCCATCTTTGGCAGGGGGTAGTTATCTTTTTGCGAGCTTCTGTTCAGGTTTATGAAGTCTACACAGAGTCGGATCTCTCCATTCTTTTTCCTTACTGGCACCAAGTTAGCCACCCACTCTGAATATCTCAGTGGTACAATGATCTGATCTTGCAACAACTTCTTCACTTCTCTCTCCATGATAGGCAGCAACATGGGATTGATCTGCCTCAGCTTCTGCCTGAAAGGCTTCACCTCTTCCTTTAATGGGATTTTATGTTCGATGACAGAGGTGTCATAGGTTTTAAGGTCTTGGTAGGTCCAGGCAAACACATCAGCAAATCCCTTTAAGAGTCTAATGTATTCAGACCTCTG
>JZKD02S2422734.1:5624-18558 GCA_000966675.3 Picea glauca
AGTCTTTGATACCCAATTTTATGTGCAAGGTATGAAATATGTTGGTGAACTCTATCACTGCTTGGTCCCTTTCCTTCTACAGTGTGGTCCATCTTGTATATAAGTTGTCATAACTTCCAACATGGTAGTATTGTTCCTTAATAAAATCCCTGAAGGAACACCAAGTGGGTAAAACTACAAATAATATAGATCCCTTTGTTTCTCATTGAAAGTCTCCCACCAATATTTGAATTGGGGGACATCCTTGAGGAGTGCAAATGTAATATTTTCTCTGTCGGAAAAGTTATGGATAGAAAAATACCCTTATATAAGGTTTAACCATTTGTCTACAACATCTGCATATATTTGACCTTCAAATATAGGAATATCAAAATTGATCTATACCTTGAAGGGGGTGGCACCTTCGCTTGAGGTAGATGTGTCACCTGTTGGTAGTCGTCGAAGGATTTGTGCAAAGTTATCCATTATCTCATTCCTTTGTCATGAGAGTGCTTCCTCAAACAATAGTTTAAAGGGATCTCCTACCCCATCATCTCTATTTTCTTCCCCCATGGGAGGTCGTCAGGTTCAGAAAGGTCGATCGTGCAAAGGATCAATTGGTTCGAGTCTCAACTCCTTATACCCTAACCACATTGGGGACATGCACAGAGAAACAAATCAAGAGAAGACTGCTATGATACCACTGATTCGAATTTATGGGCGGAACGAAATGAAATACATATCTATAACATTAACACAAATATACAAAGAACAATAACAGAGATACAATGGAACTTAACTTCTATTAAATAATAAATCTACTGAAAATGTAAAATGTAGAATGAAAGCAATCTTGCTCAAATGGTAGTAGCTAATCTCTGAGAAGAGATGTGGTGGCTACGTGCATTCATCTGAGAAAATTACAATGAGGCCTCTATGCATTTTTAGCATCAAGAAGTAAACAAAAGAACCTAGACATCTAAAAACCTAACCCTAGGAGATGAAGCGCCAAAAGTCATGTGGGCCTCAATGGGGTAAGTTGGTACATCAACTTCCCGGGGTCGTAAATTTTGCATACAATCTCCGTTTTAGGCGCACGATATCCCATTGAAATTTTTTTCTGAGGACTAAACATTATACGATCACATTCTAACTTTGTTTATAGTGTGATTGTGGCGGGCTGAAAAACTGTTGTTCAGGGCTTCAAAATGGCCCCAGAAGTTTAGGACCTAAAAAGCTAGAAAAAAACTGCCAAGATAAAAAATGTAACTGCCAAGATGAAAGTTGTATGGGATCCAACTGGAAGAGGTGGGTAGCCACCTATATCCATCTGGATCAATCCTCCCTCATTAGGAAGTAATGGTCTCCATTGTGTTGAGTTCCCCCATTAGATGAGGAAACGTCCATTGGATTTGGCCTCGAGTGAGACACTTTCCTTGGTGAAGGAGTTTCCCTTCTTTGATAACCTAATAAAGCCAAAGATTTTGTTGGTGATTTCCCTTGACTTGTGTTTCCACAATTTAATGAGTGGATGCATATTCCATGCAATCAGGTTTGAGCTCTATCGGTTTTAATTGTTTTACTATCTCGAAAGTGTCTAATAAAGGTGGAAATTATGGCCGAAAGAGGTCCACATTAAACATTGGGTGCAAGCCAAGGAAGGGGGGAATGTTGAGAAAAAAATCATTGTCACCCATATCCTTGGTGATGGTGTAAGGTCCATAGCGGAGTGGATTAATCTTCCATTGGGGTCTTGTGAGGCATTATTTCTACAAGTGCAACCAAACTTTATCTCCCACTTGAAACTTGTGTGGAACCCAATGTTGATCAATGCATTTCTTGTACTTGGCATTGGATTTCTACAAAATATCCTGAAATTGTTGGCAGATGTGCTTGATTCGTTCAATGAACTAAGTGGGTTTTTCGGCTTCAATTTGTGCATGGGATGACTCTTGTTGTGTGGAAACAAGAGGTAGTGCAACATCCATGGGACCCAATGGTTGAAATCCCAACTCCACCTAAAATGGGTTGTGGTCAGTTGAGCTATGTATGTCTTTGTTGTAACTATGTTTAACATAGGTAAGAATCTCATCCCATGTGCATGGGTGATTGGAATTGTACATTCGAAAGATATGCATAATCATCCTATTAGTTATAGGAAATACAGATCTTCCTTCTAGTTGATGCATATGATAGGTACATGAAGGACATATGGATTTTGGGTTGGATAAGTGAAATAGATTTGAGATTGGGAGGCATTTACGCAGTAGAATGGAACAACTACAAGAAGTGGGAAGGTATCTAATGTATCTAATACAAATCAAGTGGCTACTAAAAAATTTATCCAAGGCAAACCAAGTTCCTACTAAATTAAATATTTATTAGTGGGAAGGTATGCTATAAAGTTCTTGTGATGTCAATTTGTAATGTAAACTTGCTACGAAGACACATTGAATCCCCTACTCTTTATGTTGCTTGTATGTTTTAATAAGAATCCTAATCCTCCTTATACTAACCACTTACTTGATGAAATGGGATCTATTGATAGAATCCATAGTAGCCCAAATAACTCCCTAGTGAAGTTGTATTACCTAAAATTACTATTTATTTCTTGGAAAATAAGTTTGGTCATCCTTGGTTGGTGTAGTCAGAGTACTTACAGATCAAGAACCTTGGGTGGGTTGAAAAGATGTTTCAAGCTATCTAAGGAGATCATTAGGAAACTACAAGAAAGACATGTGTTCATTCTATTTTATGCATACGATATGAACAAGAAGGACAGATGGATTTTGGGCTGGAAAAGTGATATAGATTTGAGACTGAGAGGAATTTACGTAGTAGAATGGAACAACTATAGGAAGTGGGAAGGTATCCAATGTATCTAAGACAAATCAAGTTCCTACTAAAAAATATATCCAAGTCAAACCAAGTGCCTACTAAATTAAATATTTATTAGTGGGAAGGTATGCTCTAAAGTTTATGTGATGTCAATTTGTAATGAAAACTTGTTATGAAGACACATTGAATCCCATGATCCTTATGTTGCTTGTATGTTTTAATAAGAATCCTAAGCCTCCTTATATTAACCACTTCCTTGATGAAATGGGCTCTATTGATAGAAGCCATAGTAGCCCAAATAAATCCATAGTGAAGTTCTATTACCTAAAATTACTATTTATTTCTTGGAAAATAAGTATGGTCATCTTTAGTTGGTGCAATCATAGTGCTTACAGGTCAATACCCTTGGGTGGGTTGCAAATATGTTTCAAGCTATCTTAGGATCTCATTAGGAAACTACAAGAAAGACAAGTGTTCCTTATAGCTGATGTATATGATAGTGACAGGAAGGATGTTAGAAATAATAGGTGTGTTTAACCATAGACAATATAACAATATTGTCACCCAAGCATAGGCTGAATCCACCCCCGAGAACCTTAACCTTGACAGAGAGAATAATTCTGGAAGCAAACCCTAGTTCCAAAAGACAATCAAGGTAGTGTACCACTCTCCAGAGCTAGTGTACCAAGCATAAATTCAAAACCATAACCAAGAGAAATTCCAAGCCTAAGACCGAAAATACTAGTTGCAGTAGCTGCAGCTGTAGCTACTCTCTAGACTTGTGCACTTACTAAATTTCTGCAATGAAAACTAAATTTCTACAATTGCGAGCTATGTGTGTCCAAATGAGCTCTGGCATCCTGTATTTATATTTATCTTCCTTAGCTGTCTGAGCCAACTTCTCGTTCTGGACGATAAAAACTCAGTATTAGTTATTTTCTTTAGCCAACTTGTCTTCTAGGGTTATGGCCAATGCTTTAGGGTTTCTTCTTACTTCCCAAAATATTCTATTCTTGTTAGGGTCACACGTGGAGGTTTAATACCTCCCGCAACTACCATAATATCAACACTCCCTCATAACTAGGGAGGTATTTAAAGGTAATGGTCTTGAGCACAAACATACCATTCAATGGGTAGCATCATCATAGCCACATGGGCTATCTCATGATCAAATCATGAGCACCATCATCACTATCAGTATCATCTGATAGCATCAACTGTATCATCTCTCAAATTCATACTCCATATGAGTAATTAGGAATGATGTTGGATAAGTCACTCACTCCATAGAGTGATACAAGAATCATTATTCTAATTAGGACATATGTCCTAGGAGAATAACTATTCCAACAGATGTTGGAATCCATGCCATGGGATACAAGGACTGTTCTTCTAATCCAAACATATGTCCTAGAAGAATAAATATCCTGGACCATTTTATTCCTAGAGAATGTCTGTCCACCAACACACTGACTATATATCTAGCTAATAATAATTTCCAACACTACTAATAGTATTCATGGCAATCAGAACAATGCCATTCAATAGAACAAAACTTTGTTTATCCATAGTAGTACACAACTACTATCCAGTGGTACACAACCACACCAAGTAGCACACAACTACTTAATTAGTGACGCATAGTCACAACTAGCAGAACAAATTCACCACAGTAGCATACATCTACTGTCCAGAGACATACAATCTCCATAAAAATCATAGCATATGATATCAACCTGCATAAAAGAGTATAATGATATAAATTGATTCATATGGGCCATTCTTCCACTCACATCTATGAGATCTGGGAGAGCATATTCCCTCATAAAGTAAAACATCAGTCATGGGATATCTAGACTATTCTTCTCAAGCACAGAAGAACAATTTCCCCTGATTTATGATTCTGGACCATTCACCTAACTGGGTCATTCCTCCGGCACTAATCATAGTGCAACCTGGAGAGAATGAGTTGTCCCTAGGGAATGTTTGTCCCTCATTGTTGAACCCGGACCATTCACCTAACTAGGCCATTCCTCCGACACTAATCATAGTGAAAATTGGAGAGAATAAGTCTTCCCTAGGGAATGACTATCTAGACCATTTCGTAATGGAAATGATTGTTCTGCACCAACCTCCAAAACAAACCATTCTTCAAAATTGATCACAACTGTGAACTTTGAAAGAATGATTTCCCGACGAGGTGAACCATTATACTTGACGACTGCTTAGAATGACTGCCAAGAAGAATTATTGTCCTATACCATTCCCCCACACTGTCCATAATGGGAATCATTGTCTATGGTACATCAACAATCTATCAGACCATTTTCATTATGAAAATGATTGTCCGATCTGGACCATTTTCCGAACTAGAAAATGCTTGTCCATCAGAAATCTCAAACCAATTTCCGAATTGGAAAGTAACTGCTCATCATGGACCATTTTGAAAAATGAAAAATGACTTTCCATAAATCAATAACATATCGGTGCTCCCTCCCAACCTGGGAGTAATTTCGTCCTTTTTCAATAAGGAATCCGTCACCACGAGCCCCAACTTATTTCTTAAGTATGCAAACTTTTCATCTTGGAGAGAGGATTTGCCAAAATATCTTCTATCTGCTCATCTGTGGAGATATATTAGAGAACCACTTCTCTTTTCTGGACTTCATTATGAAGAATATAATGCTTGATCTCAATGTACTTCAGTCTGTCATGGAACACTAGTTTTCTCTGAAAGCTTCATATAGCTCTGATCATTACAATATATCATGGTCGAATTCAACACTTTTTTTTCCTGCTAGTTCATGATATCATGGAAAGACTCAAACTGAAACATATCCAAGTAGCACTTCTTCTGTTATCAAGAGAGTTTTCCCTGGATTAGCAATCCATCATCCCATACTTCTGAGTAACTATTTTGATAAACTATCTATGTCATAGAGATTTTTCACCACTCTTCTATTGTATATGAGATACTCTGCATCAAGTTGTTTGAATCCTTATCTAGAATTAGTAGCGGAATGAAATGATTAAAAAAATGAATACAATAAAAACAGAGATAGGAAGAATAACACAAATATCCAGTAAACAATATTTTCTATTAAATAATGAAATAGGCTTAAAATGTAAAATTGCAGAACTGAAACTTTCTTGAATGGTGGTAACTATCTCTGAGAAGAGATGTGGCTATTACGTGTATCCATTTGAGAAGAATGGATTAAAATGAGGCTCCATAGGCCCTTTTCATATTACTCATGAATACCAAAACCCTAGACATCCAAAAACCTAACCCTAAAAGGTGAAACACCAGAAGTCATGTGGGCCCTATGGGTAAGTTGGTGTAATTTGGTACCTCAACTTCCTAGGGTCATAACTTTTGCATACAAGCTCTGTTTTAGGCACATGATATCCCATTGGAAAGGTATTTTAGAGAAATACACATTTCGTTGTCAGAAACTAACTCTATCTATGGTCTGATTTTGGCGAGCCAAAAAAATAATGTTTAGGGCCCCAAAACAGCCTTAAAAGTACAACAATATGCGCTGACATGAAAACATAAAAAATAATCCATTTGGATTAGGCGAGAGGCCACCCGTATCCACCTAGAGAATGTGTGAGGCTTTAGACAACCCCAGAAGTGTAGAAATCACAATTATAAAGAAGTATAGAAAGATGTGTTGAACAAAAAAAGACATGAGGAGCCAGTTGGAATAGGTGGGTGGCCACCAATATCCACCTAGATAAATTCTCCCCCCGTAGGAAGAAATGGTCTCCATTGTGTTGAGTTCCCCCATCAGGTGAGGAAACCTCTGCTGGATTTGGCCCCAGGTGAGCCACTTTCCTTGATGTAGGATTTTCCCTGCCTTGACAACCCGATAAATCTGGATTCACTACTGGCGAGTTCCCTTGACCCGTGTGTCCAAAATCTGATCGTTGGATGCATGTTCCATGTAGTCAGGGTTGAGTTCTGTTGGTGTCAGTTGTTCAATGATCTTAGAGGTGTCCAATAATAGTGGAAAATATGGTAGAAGTAGGTCCACATTGAATACTAGATGCATACCAAGGAAGAGTGGAGTGTTGAGCTCAAAATCATTGCTACCCACAACCTTGGTGATAGTGTAAGGACCATAATGAAGTGGGAGAAGATTTTGATGGGGACCGCTAAGATGCTCCTTCTGTAAATGTAAATAGACTTTTTCGTCAACCTAAAACTGGTGTGGTACCATGTGTTGATCATGGCGCTACTTGTACTTAGCATTGGATTTCTACAAAATCTTCTGGACCTATTGGCAAATGTGTTGAATCCCCTCAATGAATATGGTGGCTTTGTCGATCTAATCAGGGGAAGAGTCTTTCTATGCAGTGGAAATAGGAAGGGAAACATCAATGGGTCCCAAGAGTTAGAATCCCAGATCCACCTGAAATGGGCTATGGCTGATGAAACTATGGAGATCCTTGTTGTAGTTGTTTTGGACATATGGAATACTCTTGTCCCATGTATGGGGATGCTTATAATTGTACATGTGTAGGATGTGCACAATCATCTAATTGATGAACTTGGCTTGGCCATCGGTTTGGGGGTGGAAAGCAGTGGATTTTGTGAGCTTTGTGTCTAAAAAAGACCAAAGACTCGACCAAAAGGTCTTAAGGAACATGCTTTCGCGGTCGGAGATGATGTTATGTGGTATCCCAAAGTGGACCCAAACTCTTTCGAAGAAGATCTTGGCAGCCTATGGAACTGTGACATTCTTCTTATAGGCTATGAGGATGACCTTCTTAGAAAATTGATCAATGACCACAAATATGAAGTCATTCCCATGCTTTGTGGATGAAAAACTAGACATATAATTGATGTAGGAGCATCTCCCACATCAAGCAAGCCAACGCGAAAGCGGAGGAAATTTGGACAAGCGCCAACACACATTTTGAAATTTCCTTGAAGTTGTTGCGCGATCTTAAATGATCCATTAAGAGAAGGCGCACTTGTATATTGTAATCGGACCTTGAGCCTTTAGCTCTCGTCCTTAGTAGGTAGGAGACATTTAAGATAGTTGATGCAGGTAGATAGAAATTTAATTCTAGATTAGACTGCTTGAAAGCGCAAGAGGGAAATAGGATATAGACACCCTCATTGTGAATTGTAACATTATTCTGAGCATTGAGAAGAAGAGCTTGCAGAGAGCTGTGTAAGAACACCCATGTACATACATTTGAATTAATAGAAAGAGGTTGATTCAAATTCATGGTTTTGTGTTGTTCTCTGTGTATTGATGTTATGCCCATGAATGTTTGCTTCCTGTTATACAGTTTCTTTTATGTGTTGTGTATATGATCTCATGTTTAAGTTGAAGTCTGAGAGGAAGTAGGAATGAGTTTCAATTGTTTCTCTATCTGAGCCATAGAATTCCTGCAAGGAGTGCAGTCGAAGTGTCCGCAAGGAGTGCGTTGACAGAGGGTTCAGATAGTTTTACTTTTTCTCTCACTCCACAGAAGTGCATACAGGCATAGGAGCCGTGCAAGGAGTGCACAGGCCGAGTGAAACTTTAGGGTTGCGAACCTGAGAGAAGTGTTTAAATAGGTGCTGCAAGTTTGTGTGTAGATAGACAAGTTTCTGTGGAGGAACACTTGGTCCTTCGCAGGAATCATCAAGGAAGGACAAATGGTCAACATTCTCCAAGGATAATTTGCGATGTTCTGTGAACCATTAGATCTAAAGAAGATGCAGGGAAGATACTGCGAGTATTCCCAGGAGGTTAAAAGCTCAGGAGAGGCAGAGCCGTTGATCCAAGCCACGAGGATCGTTGGTTTTGCACGTGGAATTGTGTATCGGAGTTTCGCGGGTGGAAGTCCCGTGAAAATAGCAACGGGAATCGCGAAATCGTGAAACGCGATATCCCGACAGGCCAAAGGAACAGTGTGGGGCCACAGGTGTCAGTAGGTGGACAGGTGGCATACCATTGCGGGGTTTCGCAACGAGAAGTCCTGAAGCATATGCATTAGGATTCACGGTATTGTGAACTCCGAAATGCTGATGGAGTGAAGGACCGTTGGAAGTCAGAACTCACGCGTGTGTCAGAGGTTCGACATATCGAGGTTCGGGATTCGGCAAAGAAAGTTGCTTGGCATCGCGAATGGCGAAATCACGATAAGGAAAACTCTGATAGGAAAAAGTCAGCATTGACTGGGTGTCGGGTTTTGGGGATTCGAGAATCCGATTCTTGACCACAGACCTCGCGAAGTCGCAAAGTCCGATCTCCCAATTGGTAAAGAAAGGGGATCCCTTGAATATTTTTGTGGGTGCAGATTTCCCGATAGGGAAATAGAAGAGCCTTAGTGTTCTTCGGGTCATGAGAAAGAGAATATGAGCAGACGTGCTAGAGTGCACGACTGTGTCAGGTTTGGTATCAAAGCCCAGAAAGATTCTTTTCTTTCTATAGAAAAGAAGGGAGAGACTTCACCATGCCGCCAAGGAGAGATAGACAATCACCCGATCTAGAGGATAGGGAAATGTCGAGAAGAAGAGGCAGGCAGATGACAGATCCAGTTATGGAGAGAGAGATGCATGATCTACGAGCTAGACTCGAAGACACGGAGATAGCTCAAATATGCACAACTAGTGCAGGGGATCTGAGTGATTCCGACAACGAAGTTGAGACTGAACGTGAAGAATAAGTTGCAGCCGAAGATGCATCAAATGAGTGTTTGATCAGAGCTATTGCCAAGATGGGTGCAAGAGAAAAGATGGACATTCCAGTTTATGAGGGAAACTTGGATGCAGAGGAGCTTCTAGACTGGATTAGAGCTCTAGACACATACTTTGACTATGAATATGTCGAGGAGGACAAGAAGGTCAAGCATGCTGTCACGAGATTAAAGGGACATGCAGTATTGTGGTGGGATGAACTACAAGATGATAGACGCTACAAGGGCAAGCAGAAGATCAAGAGCTGGGACATAATGATTGCGAAGATGAAGGAAAAATTCATCCCCAGGGATTACCAAATTTCTCTGTTCAGAAGGATGCAGAACCTGAGACAGAAGCTGATGACAGTGAAAGAATATACTGAGGAATTCTATAAACTGAACATCAGGGCAGGTCATTAGGAGAGCGATGATGAAAAAGTTACTAGGTATATGAATGGCATGAGATATGGTATCCAGGATTAGATGAGCATGGTAACCATCCGAACGGTAGAAGATGCTTATCAGATGGCTCTGAAAGCTGAAGAGAAGTTGAGCCGAAAGTAGAGTCAGAGAGGCAGAGGAAGGAGTTAGCCCAGAGGCAAGTCAGTTGCCCAAGATAAATATCAGAAGCCCAAAGAGGAATGGAAGAAACCTCAGGGTAAAGTTGAGAGAGGTGGCACCTCACAGAGAGGACCATCTGTTGAAAAGAGAGGGAAGCATAATGAGCAGAGAGGAGATTATGCTGACAGTAACACTTTTCCTCGTACTAGAGGTAGAGGAAGAGGAAGAGGTGGAGTAATCACATGCTTCACATGTGGGAAGAATGGGCACAAGTCTTACGAGTGTCCAGATAAAAAGAAGGACATTGGATAAGCTCACATCGACGAGGCACAAAGGCGGGATGTTGAGGTAGAAAACATTGAAGGCGGAAGATCGTTGATGATGCAAAAAGTCCTTTTGACACCTGAGAAAGAGGTGGAGAGTTCAGTCCAAAGGACCAGACTTTTCAAGACTGCTTGCAAGACCAAGGACAGGGTATGCAAGGTCATTGTAGACAGTGGTAGCACGGATAATCTCGTATCTACAGAGATGGTAGAGAAGCTAGAGCTGGAGATGACTGATCATCCAAGCCCATACAGAGTTTCGTGGCTACAGAAAGGACACCAGGTAACTGTCACTAAACAATGCTTGGTTGAATTCAAGATAGGAGGATATAATGATAAGATCTTGTGTGATTTTATTCCTATATATGTTTGTCATCTATTGCTGGGTAGACCATGGCAATATGACAAGAATGTGATTCATGATGGGAAAATGAACACATACACCCTGGAGAAGAATGGGAGGACACACATGTTGCTTCTGATAAAGGATAAGGAGGTGAAACCGGAGGTAAGCAACACTGTACTTCTCATGAGTGGGAAGGAACTTCTTACAGAGGTTAAGAAGAAGGAGGATCCACAGTTTATTGTGGTTAGAAAATCGAGGATTGTTCTGACTAGCACAAGAGTGGATGATTTACCAGAGGAGATTCAGGAACTGCTGGAAGAGTTCACTGACATAGTTGTGGACGAATTACCTCATTCGTTGCCACTGATCAAAAGTGTGAGTCATCATATTGATCTCATACCAGGAGCCAGTTTTCCAAACAAAGCCACGTACAGGTTGACGACGCAAGAGAATGAGGAGGTCAAGAGGCAAGTCCAGGATTTATTGGACAAAGGTTTAGTCAGGGAAAGCTTGAGTGCATGTGTTGTTCCAACAACACTCAGTCCGAAGAAAGACGGAGGCTGTGTTGACGGGTGAAAATGAATGCTTTCCAACTGGAAGAGTGGATCCGGTCCAGGGTTGTCTAAATAACCCAAGCCGTTTGGGATGACCCACCCTGACGGGTTTAGCGGCTTCATTAGCCGATCTAAGTCCTAGGAAAACGAAAGAAAACTACACTAAAGAACTAATCTAAATCAAACAAAAATTAAAACAAACTAATAAACAAATCTAAACTAAGTTTATACTGTCTATTATCTAAATTATACAACTATAATTCTATAAAATTAAATGTTCAATTACCAACATAATCATATCCAATTAAAAATATACAATATTTACAGATTACAGATTTAAATGAAAACCTGAAAAATTCATTTGTAATCTGTCCTAAGACAGTGAAACTATTGTTTTTTTATTTTTATAATTTTATAGGAAAGAAATTAAATAAAAACTATCTAAGCTAAGAAACTAAAATAATAACTCTAACTACAAAATGAACTATACATATATCTATCTAAACTACTTATATTATACTAAAAAATTAACTATCAAATAACAAATAACAAACTGACCTGAAGTAATGCTTCAAGATTGTCCTGTATGCAGTAGTTGATTCAGTTGTTCGGTGGGAGGAAACCCGCACCAGATTCTCCATGAGCTTCTCATAAACTAGAAGCAACTGTGCTCTTCAAATATAAATGACAGGACAAACAAGACATAAAAAATTACAACAATCTTATAATTTATAAATCATCGCAGTCAGATAAATCCTTGTGCAAAGTTTGTACAAAACAATTCAATTAATGAAAAAGATAAACATGTATTCATTAAATTGAAATGGAGTAATTGTTGTATTTTTAAATAAGAGATATCAGATATGGACAACATATAAATCAAATCATATCAACATGCAATGAATCATGATAGCTAAAGTAGTCGATAATTAATTGCAAACTGATATGAGGAAAACTTGAAACAAAAGTTTGATATATTGAAAGCGAAAGCTGTTACAAGACATCAACTTTCATCCCAGTCTGTATCATAAATCCATAGTCTAGTTCTCCCAACAGTGATGATCCTTCCTTACAAAAAATAACAAGTATTTAAAGACTTCCCACAGGGTAAAACATCCCTGTGGGAATTGTCAAAGCAAATTACAAAAAATCAGGGAATAATCTCCCAAATCCCTATTTTTTGCCTAAGACTAATAACTGAAAACTATATCTAAACTGCTACAGCATGTCCCATGTGTTAATGAAATTCATAGGTACCTGTAAGTAGACAAAAATACAGAAGTTTAGATAACGTTTTATTGATAAAATTGACAAAAAATCTAATTTTTAAGACTAGCTACAGAATCTTCTGTAGCTAGTCTAATTTGAGCACATAATCGTTTTAAAATCAAACTAAAACTTAAAGAATTATATTCAAACTATTAAACAAACATTTAATTGCTAATTGGAAATCAGACGAATCATTCAAATCAAAACTTCTATGCTAATTTGAGAGCAAACGAAATCGTGGTCAACTGAATGGTAACAGAGATACATGCACTCTGTTCAACATTTGTTATCACCAATTCAGGGTACACAGAATCACTTAGATAATTCAAACGCAATGAAATCATTTTCATGAACCAATTTTAATCGACACAAACTGTAAC
>JZKD02S2422745.1:6905-35164 GCA_000966675.3 Picea glauca
GAGAAATTTAAAACTTGATCACTCGATTTTTCCAAGTAGTCACAGTGGTCATTCCTCTTTTGGATCAGGCAACTTAGCTCGGGGGTGACAAGTTAGAAGCATGTATCTTCTCTCGCCTACGGTTGGGAGGACTAGTGTCACCAAACGTGTGTTTTCCAAGTTCGAATCTATGAGGTCCAATTTGTTTTAATCACTTATTGTATAATTTCTTTGTTCTTTATACCTTGGTAATTTTATTTTTAAGTATCAATGAAATTCTGAACATCAAAAATGTATTCATTTATGTAGATATAGGATTCAACCACTTTTATATTCAACAATAAATTTATTGATTTAAATATATATAGAAAAAAAAACAGTTATGCACATAAGCATTAGATAAAGACATTTAGATAACTCGAGGAAATATCAAGTATACGCATAGTATATTATCTTGACGTAATAGTCTAGATACAACAAGACTGAAATCAACAAGGCCTAATATTAGATGTTAGAGTAAATATATATATATATATATATATATATCTATATTAATAGAGGAAGAGAACCTGCATTTCTACAAAACAATACATATCTATTCTAACAGAGGAAGAGAACCATCGTTTCTACAAAACGACACATATCTATATCAGGAGAGGTCAGAACCCTCGTTTCTACAAAATGATACATATATATTCTAACAGAGGAAGAGAACCCTCGTTTATACAAAATGATACATATCTATATTAACAGAGGTGAGAACCCTCGTTTATACAAGACGATACATAAATATTATTTTTAACATAGGTAAAGAAACCTCGTTCCTACAAAAAAAAAGAAAAGGGATACACATCAAATGTTAACAGAGATAAAGAATCTGTTTTAGGATTATGTTAGACGAATCTCGATTGTCACCCATACAATCACTATTACCAATCAACATTTAAAGTTATAAATATATTAGAACCTTGAATTACCTTGCATAGGTAAAATCGAGTCATCATCCCATAGTGCACTCTTCCATTTACCCTACAATAAAGGAGAATGTACAATAAAATTTCCATTTTAAGAAAATAGGCAGTGGTAAATAATCATAAAATGCTATAGTAATAAAAATTATTGTTGGTATATGCCTCTGAGCTGTAAGTGTTGTTGTAAATAGAAAAATATGTGTGTTAAGTTGACCCAACTTCCTTTGAGCCATGTAAACTTATATTGGTAATAATAAAACTAAATTAAAAACCCAAGTAATAATAACTATGCACATGCGCTATAAAACATTGGTACCTGGTAGAATTCATAATGGAAAAAGTAAGTGTAGCTTTCTGCCCCAACGAAAACGGGAAAGACGACTTCGAATGCTGTTCCCATGGTTAAAAAAAAAAAAAATATGATGGGTACCCTCCAGAAATAAGCGAAGGGTCAATCATTAGAACGATATATCCGAACAAGGATATCAACTACTATATATAAAACTAAGATTTGGCAAGGAAAACCTACTGAGATGATTACTGAAACAAAACCCATAAATCCCCATATCTGGTTAAGGAATTTTAATCATATACACAGATCTTAATAGGTCAAATGTACAAGTAAAATCATGAATGGAATTACTCGAACTAATGTAAATCCTGGTGAAACCTAATAGAAATATTGCATTAAAGCCACAAGACCATCGAAATTAAAAACCCTCGCCCAAGCTGAGGGAGGTACAAATGCAGTAATATAAACTCAAGTTTTTACAATGGCTAATAATTCTTACATCTATAAAGACGAACCAGATAACAATAGAGAGTAAAATCTTCCAGATTAATGTTAAAGGAGTCCAAACGAAAACAAGACTACCATAACTTAAAAACCCTGGAAAGGATGTATCAATAAGTTAAAAACACACAATCTGAAGTTACCTTGTAATTTCTTTTCAATGAACTCCCAACGAAGCAGTAAAGTCGTATGAACCTGAAATTGTCCTATAAGTTCCAGGAGGAATTAACCCAAAGAACATTTTCCAACAAAAAAACTCAACACGGCTTAGTCGTAGAAGGTCGAGTCGAGACATTAGAACAAACAACAAAGAGTAATGACTGAAACCCGCGGTCAGGGTCAGAATATTCTTGAAGTCGACCAGTTCCCAAGAATAGGACACTTGAAAAATGCTTCTAAGGCCACAAGGTCATGGGAGATGTAGATGTAGCGTTTCATTTAATACATAGATAATGGTTAGGTTAATAGTAGATAAATTATCTTATTATAAATTGATGATGGGTTCCACGAGATGTTATGGGATTTGCTTATATATGACCTTACCATAGGACCACCATGTAATACCCCTAGAATAAAATAAATAAGCATGCTAAATAATTTCCTTAACTGGAAAATTTGAATAAAGAGTTAGATAGTAAATTTTACTGTTGTTAATTTAACTATTGTGAGAGAAACTGGGTTGCCTAGTGTCCTTAGTCACTAGACATATGTAAACGAAAAATATTTTTTATTAATTATATGAAGGGAACAGAAGGAACAACCAAGTTAAAAAGAGATGATCATGAATCCATGAGTGGGGAAACAATTGAAGTTTACCCTCAGAAGAAATGGACATGTGTCAGAAGTCAATTCTAGTGATTGACACACATTGAAACTGAGGCTGTAACACACCCACGATGGGGCATAAAAAAATTTCTCTTTTCTTAAAGGACAAATTATCCATTCATGGTTTCTAATTTGGAAATTTGGGGAACCAGTTCAACCTTCCGGTCAAGGATATTCGATTCTGAAGCCAAATAACTCTCTGAGACCTTGATGGTCTCGCTCTGTAATTAGATGCAGACCCTTTCGACTTCCGAGTGTATGTCTAATGGTACCCATGACCTTCCCCTTCACACCTACGAAATCTCAGAGTCTGGGCGCTAGATCCATTTCTGATAAGCCCCTTCCTTGATGTGACGTTGGGTGATAACCTCATGCAAACACACAATTATGGGTGCGGCCAAAAGTGGTTTGAAACCAAACTACCTTTCGGCCCACAATTTTCCTCGATCCTCCATGTGTCCTTTCTTCAAAACCATGGTTTGTCTAGTAGTCCGCCCTTAACTTTTTAAAGTTTGAAAATCTCTGATCCCCGCAATGCTACGGGATCGTCAATCTTATGATATTGACGGTTCCTCTGAAACGATGGCTCAAATATATCCCTTTCAAAGCTGCGGATCAGATTTGACCTCTTTCAAATCAACGACTCTAATTTGTTTCGGAATTCTAGACTTCAGAATTATCAAGTCTCCAACTTTTCTTTATTTCATATGTCAATATTCCAGAGTCGATGATTTGTAGACACCTATCCTTGTCAATCAGTGGCTCTACCTCTTCTTCAGGGCTTTTACCTTTCAACTAGATCAACGGTCCTACACCCTTTTTCTTGATCAACGATCGAGATTTCCTTTGGGTCTACGGACTTCTGATATCTCAAATCTCACACTTCACTTCCCCTAAAAGTAAGCGAATTCCTGCCATGTGTCCACTTGAATCGGACGATTGAGTCTTGCTTCGGGTCTTTACCCAAAATATACAGATTTATACCACTCGTCCTCTTGATCTGATGGCTATGAATTACTTTGTGACTTTACCCAGAATCCATCGATCTACGCCATGTCTCTTTTGGATCAGACGGTCCAGATTCACCTCGGACGATCTGACACCTGAGATTTACTTCGGACGTTCTAATGAATGAGATCTAATTTGGATGATCGGACGATTGAGATTTACTTCGAATCTCCAGCTCTTCGGAATTTGGGAGTCTCAAATATCAATTGAAAACTCCCGAATAGATTTCTCTAGAGTCCACGATCCGTCGCCACACGTCCCTCTGGATCCGGTGGTCCAAATTCACTTCAGGTCTTCGGGGCTTGGAAATATCAATTCTCAACTGAAACTCCAATTCAACTTACCTGAAGCTTGCAATCTATCTCCATGTGTCTCTCTAGATATAACAGCTCAGAGTCACTTCTCACTTCTCCTCTCGTGAAGGTTAGATTTCTCTCCTGTAATTATTCTGATGTCTGAATCCTTAAACTCTTGGATCTGCTACAACCTATCAATCTCGATGATGGATGGTTCTGACTGGCTTCAAAACATCAAGACTTCGCAAGTCCACTCTTCTATGCACTTTCAAAGGGTTTATGCCTCGTACACTTTCCTTGAGATCCAACAGTTGTTGGTCCTCACGCTCAAATCTAATGGCTAAGATCCAATCTCCTCCTGTACATACTCCTAAGTGTCTGGACATGAATTTCGATGGTCCAGATCTCCTCCACAGTGCTTGATCCATCGGCCACTGTTGCTACTCCTCATGAGATTACACCTTCTTCCCTGAATTGGAAGATTCCAAACATTTCAAAGACCTCGACCTTTGATCCTTCTACGAGTCCTTGATTTTGGGTCTCGTCTGCATTTCTGAAAACGCTATCTCTCCTGAGCTTTTGGACTAGGAATAAGTTCGACTCTTGTACACTCCTTGCACCATCCCCTCTGAGCTTCTCAAACTTGTTCATTCTCCCAAGTAATTATACCGTTCTACGTCTTCTAAAGGACTATCTTTCAACACTCCGTCCAAGTGTTGGCCTGGTGTACTCCTTGCACAGGTCTTCCTCTAGAGTGTTCGGCAACTCAGTGAGTATCTGAATTGATATAATGACTATAATAGCCTTTTCTCCCATTAAACGGTTTGCATCCATCCCCTCTATCAGATTCTTAAGTCATCTACAGTTCTTGTTACTCCGGTAGTTCGACTAACTTGATTATTATGAAATTTGACCTCCCAGAGCTTCGAGCTCCCGAGATTCTGAAAACTTCAAAAGCTAACTCCACTTTAAATCACAATCCACAAAATCAAATATCATGGATCAAATGACCAAGGGTAGTCTCGTAGGATCCATATATCTTTGGTCTAGGTTGACTTCGTGACTTCAACTTTTAGAGGTTTAGTCACACCAAAGCACGATTCTTCCATCGCGTGAACTGTGAACTCACTGATCCGATAGTCCAAGTGGGTTTCGATAGATACTTGGATCTATGGCCCAGATCACATCGTGACTTTAGGTTTCATACTTCAAAGGATCCCTCCCCTTCACAATGATTACCAGCATTCGTCAAATTTGCAAAGGCTGAAGTAGTCGAGGCATTAACGCCTACACTCCTTCTTCAAATCTAACAGTCATGACACACCTCGAATCCTCCCGAATGGATATCGTTTGTTAATCTTCCAAAAAAAAGGATATTCCATTTCAATACTTGAATATCGTTATCGTTCCTGATCTTCATCAGTTATGAAGGATTTAAGAGTGGTGCGCTACTTCTCATGAACTTAAAACTTATAAGGGTCTTCTACACAACTCTTGTGCTCCTTTATCAAGTCTAGAACCTAAGTGGTTCTCAGTCTCTTCTTGCCTCGCAGAGAGCCTGTGCATATCTGCACTACCTCTCTTGAGCTTAACAAACTCTGTCCTCCAAGGGACTCAGAACGACTAGGAGGGTCGACATGCATACATGAAACTGTACATAAGGTCGACGAACTCACAGTTTGTGGCTCTAGCTTAAGCCACCACAGGGTGCAAGAATTTATGAATACAAAACACGTCCATACCATACTTTATTAAATACAAAATTTAAACAAGAATAAAGAGATACAATATAACCATTAATCAAACATGCACATCCTTGGGTCATTCACAGTATATCCCATTTCATTACATAATTACAGCTTAATCTCACAAGGTATGAGAATGCTTATCTATTACAAGTTTCATCCAACCAACTGACTATGGGTGTATGTCTTTCCACCCAACCATAGGCTCAGAGGCATTTATTCTTAGAACTCTGACCACCCCCATTCCAAGCCATGATATAACTAGGGAATTTATTCCATCTCTCATAGAAACCATCTTTGTCACAGTGACCCTGCGAGGTTTATCAGATGATTCCTCCGCATCAAGCTCACGTTCAGGTCCTTCAGGACGTGTTCTTGGAACATCCTTTGGGTTCTCACATCTCCCTTACGAGCTTGTTCTCTCATCCCCCTTGTGTCTCCTCTCTTGGCATTCATGTGTATATATCATACCTTCCTTCTTTTGGAAGGTTTCTGACCTATCATTCTCCTTCTATTAGAAGGAAGCTCGGGTCTCTAGGTCTCTGCGGTACTTCGAGTTGACATCCTACATCTACAAAATACTTCCATTCATGGGGGTGGTTGATGATTCAACCACTGGTCCTTTCTTCATTAATTGATTTCTTTCCTCTAGAAATATCATGGATCATACTTCAAGGCTTGACCCCCCAACAATCATTTATGGGTAGTTTATCAATAATACATTTACATTGTCCACATGCCTTAGCACGCTAATCATATTTTATGATTAATTACAAGATGGGGGAAACATGGGTGTTATAATTTCCTCCCCCTTAAAGGAACATCGTCCTTGGTGTTCTTTCTCAAAAACACATGTCATGCCTTTCTCATTCAACTATTTCAAAAATATTGATCCTTCTTCCTTGGTCAGGTCCTTTTTCAGACCTTAAATCTTGGTCATCTACTTTCAATAATTCTTGGACAACAAGAATGTTAATCATAGTCTTATGTGAAAACATTGCATAAAATTTATAGGAAAAATTTCATAATCTTTGCACAATAATTCTCTGCACAGTTTGTGGAATTGTATCCACATGGTTATTTTGTTATCCAGACTCGTTGTTTTTCCTTGACAGAGTCTTCACACGATTCCTCCATACAAAAATCCTTCAACATGCAACTTCCTTATTGCATATCCATCACTAATTGTGATGGCCTCAATCTTGGGTTAGCTTCAGCAGTTTACCAAATATCCCATAAGGAATATAAACATGCATCTTTGTCATATACCCAAATTAGGTATCCATACATATTCTGGTTTTGTTAACTTACATCCATGATGTACTTAACCATATTCATAATCCTAAACGTACCTATAGTGTTCATAGGTATGTTTCGAATCCCACCTACATCTCTACTTTTAAGATCAGTCAACTCATGATTGTTCACAATCCTTCTCATCTGATTCTCAAAGGCATAATCATTTTCCCCTTAATATGACAACACAACATATTTTCTTATTTACCCTTTTTATCTAATTATATTAGTATTTCCTGAGGAAAGGGAATACATTCCCCCTCAAGATATTATCTAGAATGAAACTTTCACAACTCTTCATAATGGAGTCAGCCATGCATCCATAGTATTCAGTTATTCTGGACAAGATAAATTCTTTCTTTATATTTCACTCATGAGGGAAACCATATTGTATCTTATAATTATATTATTACATCATACATGTGCATCACTTGCACATTTAATATAATTCATACCTAATTGGTATTAATATCAGGCTTCATATTAGGAAGCTCCACAATGCATTAAGCCCATGCACTCAAGCATAGTTAAACACAGATAAGCATTCATCATGCTAGCTCATTGCTTGCACTTTTCCCATGTAATTCACACACATGCACATATTAGGCTTCTATATCATTTTTCCAAGGATCTTCCAATCATCCTTATGATCATGTATACACATTCGTGTATAAGTAGGTGCATCTCTTGCACCTTTTTACCTCATGCATTCACATGATAGTTTAATTTCATCATTATTGTCCTTTAGTTTGAAATTTCAGTCACTTACACGACTAATATCACAGTCATATATCATATTGATGTTTCCTTCTCTTATGACAATAACAAACCAGGTTCACTTTCATCTTTATGCGACAACGTCTAGCAAGAAAACCTTCTTGCCTCAACGTTCATTGGGCTTCACCCATCTCACTTTTCTTCGGTCATGAGGAGTTATATACTCTGATTTTAATATAGAGTAGTAACTATAACTGGCAAGGATACTACCTGATCCTATAAGACTACTTTAATCATAGAAAGGTATTAACCATTATATAATTCACCATCATTAGTGCTTGAAGTTCCAACTTCCCATGCTTAGAAGCAGTGTTATGAACACGATATCATCCATCCTTCGGGGTTCAACTGCTCTTGATAGAATCCTGCCACCTTCAACTATCCACATTCAAGTCTTATTATAAATGTTAATTATCATATCCCTACTTTGGTAAGAATATTTATCACTTTGACAAAGGGCTAAAGAGATTCTTCTGCTGAAATTCAACAAGAATTCTCAGAATCACAGGTTTAATTTGTAGTCCTTCTCCTCAAGGAGTCAATGCAGATAAAAATGGCTCCTTATGCTAATCATACATGAGCCCAAGAAAGTCAAGTGTTGTAAGCTCGCTATGATACCAATTTGTAACACAACCACGATGGGGCCTAAAAATGTTTCTCTTTTCTTAGATTCTCCATTCATGGTTTCTAATTTGGAAAGTCCGAGAACCAATCTAAGCTTCTGGTCAAGGATATCCAATTTTGAAGCCATACGACTCTCTGAGACCCTGATGATCTCGCTATGTAATTAGATGTAGACCCTTTCGAATTCTGGGTGCAGGTCTAATGGTACTTGAATGAGTATATGAATAGATCTAATGACAAGAATAGCCTTTTCTCATGTTAAATGGTTCCCATCCATCCCCTCTATCAGATTCTTAAGTCATCTACAGTTCTTGTTACTTCGGTAGTTCGACTAACTTGACTATCGTGAAATTTGACCTCTCGGAGTTTCAAGCTCCCAAGATTATGAAAACTTCAAAAGCTAACTCCACTTTAACACACAATCCACGAACTCAAATATCATGGATCGGATGACCGAGGGTAGTCCCATAGGATCCATATATCTTCGGTCTAGGTGGACTTCGCGACTTCGACTTTCAGAGGTTTAGTCACACCAGTGCATGATTCGTTCATCACACGAACTCCGAACTCATAGATCCGATGGTCCAGGTGTGTTTTGATAGATCCTTAGATATACGACCCAGATCACATCATGACTTCAGGTTTCGAACTTCAAAGGATCCCTCCCCTTCACGATGATTACCAACATTCGTCAAATTTGCGAAGGCTGAAGGAGTCGAGGCATTAACGCCTATGCTCCTTCTTCAAATCTAATGGTCATGAAACACCTCAGATCCTCTCGAATGGATATCATTTGTTAATATTCCAAACGAAAGGATATTCCATTTCGATACTTGAATATTTCTATCCTTCCTAATCTTCGTCAGTTATGAAGGATTTAAGAGCGGTGCACTCCTTCTCCTGGACTTAACACTTATAAGGGTCTTCTACACAACTCTTGCGCTCCTTCATCAAGTCTAGAACTTAAGTGGTTCTCAGTCTCTTATTTCCTTGCAGAGAACCTGTGCATATCTGCACTACCTCTCCTGAGCTTAACAAACTCTGTCCTCCAAGGGACTCAGAACGACTAGGAGGGTTGACATGTGTACATGAAACTCTACCTAATGTCGATGAACTCATAGTTTTTGGCTCTAGCTTAAGCCACCACAGGGCGCAAGCATTTATGAATACAAAACATGTCCAATCCATACTTTATTAAATACAAAATTTAAACAAGAATAAAGAGATATAGTATAACCATTAATCGAACATACACATCCCTGGGTCATTCACAGTATATCCCATTTCATTACATAATTACATCTTAATTTCACAAGGTATGAGAATGCTTATCTATTACAAGTTTCATCCAACCAACTGACTATGGGTGTATGCCTTTCCACCCAACCATAGGCTCAGAGGCATTTATTATTAGAACTCAGGCCACCCCCATTCCAACCCATGATATCACTAGGGAATTTACGCCATCTCTCATAGAAACTATCTTTGTCACAGTGACCCTGTGAGGTTTATCAGATGCTTCCTTAGCATCAAGCTCACGTTCAAGTCCTTTAGGATGTGTTCTTGGAACATCCTTTGGGTTTGCACATCTCCCTTACGAGATTGTTCTCTCATCCCCCCCGTGCCTCCTCTATTGTCGTCTTTGTGTATGTATCTTACCTTCCTTCTTTTGGAAGGTTTCTGACCTATCATGCTCCTTCTGTTAAAAGGAAGCTCAGGTCTCTAGGTCTCTGCGGTACTTTGAGCTGACATCTTGCAACTACAACATACTTCCATTCATGGGTGTGGTTGATGATTCAACCACTGCTCCTTTCTTCATTAATTGATTTCTTTCCTCTAGAGATATCATGGATCATACTTCAAGGCTTCACCCCAGAACAATCAGTTATGGGCAGTTTATCAATAATACATTTACATTGTCCACATGCCTTAGCACGCTAATCCTATTTTATGATTAATTACAAGACGAGGGAAACAAGGGTGTTATAATTCCCTCCCCCTTAAAGGAACATCGCCCTTAGTGTTCTTTCTCAAAAACACATGTCATGCCTTTCTCATTCAACTATATCAAAAATCTTGATCCTTTTTCCTCGGTCAGGTCCTTTTTAAGACCTTAAATCTTGGTCATCTTCTTTCAATAATTCTTGGACAATAAGCACGTTAATCATAGTCTTATGTGAAAACATTGCATAAAATTATAGGAAAAATTTCATAATGTTTGCACAATAATTATCTGTGCAGTTTGTGGATTTGTATCCACACTGTGGTTGTTTTGTTATCCAGACTCGTTGTTTTTCCTTGATAGATTCTTCACATGACTCCTCCATACAAAACTCCTTCAACATGCAACTTCCTTAATGCATATCCATCACTAATTGTGATGGCCTCAACCTTGGGTTAGCTTCAACAATTTACCAAATATCCCATAAGGAATATAAACATGCATCTTTTTCATGTACCCAAATTAGGTATCCATACATATTCTGGTTTTGTTAAATTACATCCATGATGTACTTAACCATATTCATAATCCTAAACCTACCTATAGTGGTCATAGGTATGTTTCAAATCCCACCTACATCTCTACTTTCAAGATCAGTCAACTCATGATTGTTCATAATCCTTCTCATGTGATTCTCAAAGGCATCATCATTTGCCCCTTATTATGACAACACAACATCTTTGCTCATTTACCCTTTTTATCCAATTATATTAGTATTTTCTGAGGAAATGGAATACACTCCCCCTCAAGAGATTATTTAGAACAAAACTTTCACGACTCTTCGGAATGGAGTCTGCCATGCATCCATAGTATTCATTTATCCTGGACAAGAGAAATTGTTTCTTTATATTTCACTCATGAGGGCAACCATATTGTATCTTATAACTATATTCTTACATCATACATGTGCATCACTTGCATGTTTAATATAATTCATACCTAACTTGTATTAATATCAGGCTTCATATTAGGAAGCTCCCCAGTGCATTAAACCCATGCACTCAAGCATAATTAAACACAGATAAGTATTCATCATGTTAGCTTATTGCTTGCACTTTTCCCATGTAATTCACACACATGGACATATTAGGCTTCGATATCATTTTCCCAAGGATCTTCCAATCATCCTTATGATCATGTATAGACATTAGTGTATAAGTAGGTGCATCTCTTGCACCTTTTTACCTCATGCATTCGCTTGATAGTTTAATTTCATCATTATTGTCATTTAGTTTGAAATTTCAGTCACTTACATGACTAATATCACAATCATATCTCGTATTGATGTTTCCTTCTCTTATGAAAATAACCAAACAGGGTGACTTTCCTCTTTATGCGACAATGTCTAGCAAGAAAACCTTCTTGCCTCAACGTCCATTGGGTTTTTCCCATCTCACTTTTCTCCGGTCATGAGGAGTTATATACTCTAATTTTAATATAGAGTAGTAACTATAACTAGCAGGGATACTACCTGATCCTATAAGATTACTTTAATCCCAGAAAGGTATTAACCATTATATAATTCACCATCATCAGTGACTAAAGTTCCAGCTGCCCATGCTTAGAAGCAGTGTTATGAACACGAGATCATTTGTCCTTCGGGGTTCAACTGCTCTTGATAGAACCCTGCCGCCTTCAACTATCCACATTCAAGTCTTATTATAAATGTTAATTAGCATATCCCTACTCTAGTAAGAATATTTATCACTTTGACAAAGGGATAAAGAAATTCTTTTACTAAAATTCAATAAGAATTCCCTAAATCACAGGTTCAATCTGTAGTCCTTCTCCTCAAGGAGTCAATGCAGATAACAATATCTCCTTATGCGAATCGTACATGAGCCCAAGCAAGTCAAGTGTTGTAACCTTGCTATGATACCAATTTCTAACACACCCACAATGGGGCCTAAAAATGTTTCTTTTTTCTTAAGTGATAGATTCTCCATTCATGGTTTCTAATTTGGAAAGTCGAGGAACCAGTCTTAGCTTCTAGCCAAGGATCTCCAATTTTGAAGCCAAACGACTCTCTGAGACCCTGATGGTCTCGCTCTGTAATTAGATGTAGACCCTTTCGACTTCTGGGTGCAATTCTAACACTACCTGCGACCTTCCCTTTCACGCCTACAAAATCTCAGAGTTTGGGTGCTAGGTCCTTTTTTGATAATCCCCTTCCTTGATGTGACCTTGGGAGATAACCTCACACAAACACACAATTGTGGGTGTGGCCAAAGGAGGTTTGAATTCCTTCTCAATCAGTGATATCCTTCTCAATCAACGATTCTGCCTCTACTGCGGGTGTTTGACCTTTCACCTAGATCAACGGTCCTATGCCCCTTTTGTCAATCAATGGTTGAGATTTCCTTTGGGTCTCTAGACTTATAATATCTCAAATCTCAAACTTCACTTCCCCTAAAAGTAATCAGATTCTTTTCACGTGTCCACCAGAATCAGAGAGTTGAGGCTTGATTCGGGTTTTTACCCAAAATCTACATATTTATACCACATTTCCTCTTGATCTGATGGTTGTTAATTACTTCGGGACTTTACCCAAAATCCAATGATCTATGCCATGTCTCTTCTGGATCAGACGGTCTAGATTCACCTCGGACGATCCAACACTTGAGATTTAGTTTGGACTATCTGACAACTGAGATATACATCGGATGATCGGACAGTTGAGATTTACTTCAGCTCTTTAGCTCTCCAAATTCCACTATCTGTTGCCACGCATCCCTCTAGATCTGGTCATCTACATTCACTTTGGGTTTTCGGGGCTCAGAAATCTCTATTCTCAATTGAAACTCCAATGAAATTTAGCCGAAGGTTGTGATCTATTTCCACATGTCTCTCTAGATCTAATGGCTAAAAGTCACTTTTCACTTCACCTCTCACGAAGTTTAGATTTCTCTCCCGCATTTCTTCAGATGTATGAATCCTTGAACTCTCGGATCTGCTTCCACCTGTCAATCTTGACAATGGACGATTCCGACTTGATTCAGAACTTTGGGACTTTGCAAGTCCACTCTTCTATCCACTTTCAAAGGGTTTAGGCCTTGTGCACTTTACTTGGAATCCAACAAATTTTGGTCCTCGCTCTCAGATCTAACGGATGAGATCCGATCTCCTCCTACGCGTAATCCTAAGTGTTTGGACCTGGACTCCAACGGTCCAGTTCTCCTCCACAGTGCTCAATCCAACGACCATTGTTTCTACTCCTCCTGAGCTTACGCCTTCTTCCCTAACTTAGAAGATTCCAAACGTTTCAAAGGCCTCGACCGCTGATCCTTCTGTGAGTCTTTGATTTTGGGTCTCATCTGCGTTTCTAAAAATGCTATCTCTCCTGAGCTTCTGGACATGGAAAAAGTCTGATTCTTGTACACTCCTTGCACCATCCCCTATAATCTTCTTGAACTTTCTTGGTCTCCCAAGGAATTCTATCCTTCTATGTGTTCCAAAGGATTGTATTTCAACACTCTGTCCAAGTGTTGGCATGGTGTACTACTTGCACAAGTATTCCTCTAGAGTTTTTGACAACTGAGTGAGTGTTTGAATCAATCTGACGACAGGGATGGACTTTTCTCCCATTAAATGTTTCACATCCATCCCCTCTATCATATTCTTAAGTCATCTACAATTCTTGGTACTTCGATAGTTCGGGTAACTTGACTATCGTGAAATTTTACCTCCTGGAGCTTTGAGTTCCCGAGGTTCTGAAACCTTCAAGGTAAAATATCTAGTTTATTGTGGAAGAGGTTTTTTCTGGTTTTGTTTAGCAGGAAGAAGGAGAGAAATCTATTTTTCAAATCAAGCCTTGATTTCATGGGATTCAAGGGAATGTTTCTTTCCCACTAGACCCTTGATTTTGATCCAAACATGAAAATCTTGGTTTTTCATGTATGGTTCATGTTACCACACCTCTCCATGATCTTCTAGGATGAATCCTCTATTAAATATATTGGAGATAAGGTGGGTTCTTATATTGACAAAGATGAGCCCAAAGGAAATATTTATTCTACGTTTTAGAATTTGGGTGAAAATGAATTTAGGGAAGAACCTTCTAGACGTGATAAAACTCAAAGTGAAGGGTTGGATCATCTTCAAGGCTCTGATTACAAGAATATCCATTTGAAAGTCAAGTATGGCCACTTTGCAAAGAACTTTCCAAGAATTTACGAAATTCATCTCCCTTTGAAGAAATTTATAACATCTCATAATTTAAAAAAATGAATAGGATCTTTTCAAATAGATACCTAAAACGCAAGAAAAACATCATTGCAAAGAACTACAGATATAAAAAAATACCCTCGTTTGGTCCATTCATCCCTTCCAAAAATACACTTGAAGTTTTTGAAAATTTAAAAGATATAAAAGAAAGAAAAAATAGAGATATCCACAAAAGAGTTATCTAGATCCTAAACATGAATCGTCTCCTAAAATCCAAGTGAAATAAGCGAACACAATATCAACAAACACAAAGGGACACCCATAAGTAGTAAGAATGACAACTCCTCTCCTCCGCAAAAAACAGCGAAAATCAAATCAATAATTAAAAAAAAAAAAAAAGTGAAACCAAATATTTTCTTAGGTTATCATCTAACTTTAGATTCTACCTTTGTTTATTGGGGAAAGATATCTTCAAAAGTGATAATTGTGAAGAAGAAGTTTGCTCTTTCATGTCTAAAATCCTAGGAATGCAATATTCCTATTCTTATTGTTTAGCTATACTACAGGTTGAACTATTGTTTGAAATTTTTAATCACATTGTATGTGAAGAAGAAGTTTGCTCTTTCATGTCTAAAATCCTAGGAATGCAATATTCCTATTCTTATTGTTTAGCTATACTACATGTTGAACTATTGTTTGAAATTTTTAATCACATTGTAAATTAAGTATTGGAAATTATATTTGAAATAATTTTAATAATATTTTAAATAATCAACTTATTTTATAGTTTTATATTTTTTAATTCATTAAACAAATTATAAATTACTATACTTTAAATTTAAATTGTTATATAATTTTAACAATATTTTAAATTAGTCAATTTATTTTATGATTTTATAAAAAAAAATCATAAATTAGTACACATTTATGGTACTTCATCCATATTTATATTTGTTTTATGCATAGTATTACTAAAACAATTTAATATTTTTTATTACTAACTTTTTCTATTTGATGTTCCATATGTTTTTTTTTTTAAATATATAATAATTTTTATTTTTTTTTATAAAAAATTTTTTATTGTATTTATTTATATTTTTAAATATATATTATTAAAAAAAAAAAAATAATTGTTATTTAAAATATCCAATTTTTGTTTCAAAATTTATTTATCCATTTCTTTTATAATTTGTTTTCAAATTTTCTTAATTCTTAATATTATGATAGTTTACAAGATAAAATATCAATTTGGGTTTCAAAATTTATTTCTCCATTTCTTTTATAATTCGTTTTCAAATTTTCTTATTTCTTAATATTATGATAGTTTACAAGAAATTTGAAATTTGTTGACTGAAATGTAGAGAAAGACATTTTTAAATATTTTAAGTTTTTTAATATTTTATTTGAATTTGATGATATAATTATTGGTGAAATTATAATTTTTTTTTAAGTCAGATTTTTGGATTTTTGAATAGATTAATAAATTTATAATTCTAAACAAATCTCTAAAATACATAGATTATGTAAATTTAACCACTAAAATATGCAATTCCAACAATTCTGAAAAACAAAGTTACTTAGGTTTTCAATTATGTGAAATACCCCAACGCCGTTAGGCTTTAATGACGTCCTTCCATTAATTTGCTACGTCTTTGGTGGTGGTTGGCCTGTTGCCGCCATGACGTCCCTTGGCTATTGTTCTGATTATTAATTGTTATTGGTTGACAGAAGTTGCATAAATTTGTACCCATGTTTATTTAATCCGTTGCACCTTAACACTATTTCAGTTCTAATTTTTTGTAGAGTGTGAATACCTGAGCGTATGGCCTCTCAAGGTTCATTGTATAAAATTTGAATCTCTTCAGTGGGTGTCAAGAGTATTTTTTTATTTTGAATGTATTATATATTAGCACAGCCACATAATTGTGGTTAATTAATGCCGAAACGTTGATAAGATGAAAAGAATCCTTAAAAGAATATATTAAATTTTATTATTATTTAACAAATAAACGGTTGAGTTACTTCATTTATCTGGTGTTAATATTTTAATTTATGTTAATCATTTACTTGGCAATTAGTTAGCTATCAAAGTAATTTTTAAATATGATTAGGTAAATGTAAAAAAGTAAACACATAAACGGATGTCTTTATAATAGCTAGGAAGTTAACGATTGAAATTACAGTCATTTATTTTGTGTGACTACTAAGAATATTCCAGCCATATTTAATCCCGTCCATAGAAAACTTATTAAGCACTAAACCCCTATTAAATCTGCCCATTATCAATAGATGTATGCCTTTCGGCGTAAAGATGTGCAGCCAACTCACTCAAAAATTGATATGTTCGATCCCACTTATTTACCAACGCTAGAAAATACCATTCTATTCTCTGCCATTTTTAGGCAGCGTTATGTTTAAAGACTTCAAATAGCAATTTGATCATAAATGAAGCCACGCAATGTAAATGAGAATGTTTTTCGTTTGCTTTCACTTCCACAATAGCAAATGAATAAAACAGAAAATGCATAGCGTTATATGTAGACAGTAAGTAGCGGTGACTCACAAATGCACATATGAACGACAAAAAGACTGTAATCAGTAATGGCTTAAAGACAAACGAAACCATATTCTACTGTGCACACAAAAAGGCTGTAAACAGTAATCCCGTAAACACAAACGAGAATTGTGTGTTATACCAGAAAAGAAATTGTCTGAACTAGCATAGTAACCCTAGATCATACACTTATCTCTCTATCTTTTTGCATTATCTTGTAGGGGAGAATCGTTAAGCGACACGTCTCCATGTTCGTGTTTGGATTAGCGTCACCCAAAGATTTGATGGCTCCCGTTTTAAGAAAATGTTAAAATGGAGATTCATTGCCGTTAAGTTATTCTATCAGCAATTGTTATTCCACTTCATAAATCAACGCTTTATGTGAGAGCCCCACTATCAGAAAATGATCGTGGAGCATTGCCAATTTACAATAGCCGACTTCGTTTATGCATGCATCCATATTCGTCGTGACTACTTTTACTTTTAGGTATGAAAGGGTCAACACATAGTGCAATTAACTCAATTATTTTCCCTTCCAAATGGCAAGTAATGACAAAAGGTACAATTTATGCTTTTTGATATCTCATTGGGAATCCTCATTCTATAATTCAATCGAAATATCATTACATACATCGACTGTGATTTGCTGTTGAAAAAATCTCGAAGGTAGACTTTGAATTGTGGCAATGCCCAACAAATTAAACCAGGCATAGAAGTACAAGATAGGCATGATTACTCACCTTCACAATTTATATTTATATTTATTATCAACGCTCTATAGCTATCACGACGGAGAGTGCATATCTATACAGCACTATCAAAATCAAACAACCTATATGTGAATAAGCATGTAATAATGCTTACAAAAGCAAACGCATCCATGCGATAAAGGGTCGGTGTTTTCACCTTTTCTCTTTCAACATCGGCTATTCATCTTTCGGTGAGTGGAACGATCTCAACCTAACTCGGTCTCCATTTTCCATCGTTCGTTATTATAGGTTGTTTTACCGATATCATATCTCATATGATATTATTATGTTATATATGTGTAAATATATGTTATATTATACATCAATATGAAGCATTATATATTATATTCTAATCTTTTTATTTTTACTTATTTCGAAGATGATACTTTAAATATTTATTAAAAATTTAATATTTCGTTTGCATGAATATATAAAGGTGGGCAGGGAGTATAACACTCTTTTCAACTATCTTATATAAACCCAATTGAAATCTCATACATAAATTATATATATTATACTACTAAGTTTTATGTTAATGTGGGTTATTCATGTTAAGATTTTGGAAACAAAACTCATAGTCTACATTTTAGTGAATTTTGAATTTTAATTTAATTTGGAATTCTCAAACCCTCAAAATTGTGGAATCATCTATGAATGTAATTTATGATAGTAATCACTCTATCTTTAAGAATGAAAAATATGGCTAAGAAATATTATATTGACATAGTTGGATCATGAACAAAAAGGCATGATCTCTAAGGCTATCTATTTGTTAACTACACATTTTCCGTTTTTTTCACATATATTCCTTTTTAAGAATGAGGTTGGAGATTATGGCTCAATGTAACAACCATTTCCATGTAGTACTCTAGTTATTATTATTATTGTTATAGTAGTGCATAATCTAGTTTTTTTCATTACGGTTGTCCTGGATGTAATTCTTTTTTCTTACATGGATCACATTCATGTTATTAGATATGTTGATCACTTAAGATAGTGATTCTTGGGCTTGAGAATTATATAGATCCATAATGATACATTGAGGAATTTCAAGCTTTATAAAATGCACTTTATACGGTAATGGAAGAGGTAAGAATTCTTGTCACATTGAATCTTATTTCCCATTGAATTAAATTTGGAATTAGTAAGGATGCATGCCAATTGTTTGAAAAAAATCCCAATCTAAAAATGCACACATTGTGTTTGATAAAATGCTTGAACCAACACCCACATTGTTAAGTCATGATTTCTCCATTAGATGCACTATTATGAGAAAATTATCAACATTATCAAGTGTCTTGATGCCAATAGTCAATGATAATCTTAGTAACCTAGTTGTGGCATAATAAGGCATAAAAAATGATTGCTCTACCAATTTTGTAGATAGTGTTAGTAACCTAGTTGTGGCATGATAAGGCATGGAAAATTCTTTCTCTACCAATTTTTGCAAGAAAAATTGTTTATATTCTTCTACAACTTTTTGTGACTACAACCATGTATTAAGTGATAATCGCAAATGATAAATGGCCTCATCCTTGATATCAACATAGTGTCCCTTAAAATATAACCCATTGGAAAGTACCTTTAACCTCCACTAATTGAGGATTTTAAGATCTGAAACTTCGACACTTATCATAGATAGAATATCAAATTTTAGCAGCTCATGTAAAACATGAACATGCTTTGTTAGGTGTCACGTGATCAAGGGCCAATATCATTATTGCTTATCATTGAAAAAAAAAAAATTAATCTAAAACTCTTCAGTGGAGAACTAGATATCAAATATTCCAAATTATCCGCATGGTGACAACTGATACACTGGGTAAGTATCGATAAGAAGATGGTAAAGAAAGACAGATCAATGTCTATCTCCCCATGTCATTACCCAAAATGACCCACAAATGAATGAACTCATAGAGACAAGTTGAAGCCATTTGTTTTTCATGTTAGCACAAGCAGTAACCATTTAGTATGTCAACCTAATTAGGAAAACAATTTTATTATAGCAATCAAATAATCCATCACATGATTTTTATGGAAAAATAAGTGGAAAATAAAACCTACCTTATGCAAGAAAATGTTTATGGAGGGAACCTATACAATGATAATGATGACAAAAGATTTGTCTACTAAAAATCAATCTCGTAGTTGCCTCAAAATAGGTAGGTTTTATTTAGGGTAAAATTTAACATCTTTAATTATGCCTTGAACAACGTCATGATGGAAAGGCTTATCATCAACTAGTATATGAATTGATTAACATGGGAATATTAATGAATTATGTATGTTTTCACTAAACATTTTGAATGATGAAAATAATAACTATTGGTCTTATCCGTAAATTTTAGAAGATGAAGCTTATGTATGAATCATGATGAAAATAACAATTATTAGTCTTATCCGTAAATTTTAGAAGATGGAGCTTGTGTATGAATCACTTTTGTTGATGAGAATCATTAGCTCATCTAATAATTCTTTCCATCGACTTCGATCATGTGAAATGTAATACCAAGTAAAAATGTTCAATATGAATGTTAGGTTGGAGCTACGACTAACTAGAATATTAAGTTGGAGCTACAACTAGCTAGAGTAAAGGGGGTGATCAATTCCCTTGCGGGAATGCTACTTTTGGATTGAGTCCCTTACTTACATTGTTCAATCAATTCCCTTGCGGGAATGCTCAACTTTTGGATTCAGTCCCTTACTTACATTGTTCTTTGAGAGTATGGACGCAAGTTCTTGTCGATAAATAATATGGAAATATTCCTTTGTTTTAATTTTTTTTGGTCGCAAGAATAGATATCATTTATATTATAAAAAATTGTCATATTAGAGAATTATGTAATATAAAAAATAGAATAGGTGTTCAAAGCCAAATGTCCGGATTTGTAGTTTATCTTTGAAGTTTTTTTATTATATTTATTAGTTCTATTTCATCAATAAAATCATGGAATGCATATTCCCTTACAAAATGATGAAACAATTGCACAACACGATGAAACATTAAAAAATAAGACAAAGAGTTTACTTAAATGCTTGGAATAATTAGACTTTTTCATGTTTTTATTGTTGGTTCTTGTAACATTTCTGTTTTCAAACCCTGAATTAGCGATGTATATTGTAAGTGTAGTAAATGACTGAGAGCCAAACAATGTAATATGTAAATGATGTAAATTGAATATAATGAATAAAACATATCACCAACTACAGATAGACACAAACAAAGATTTCGGGACTAAGTATTCCCAAGAGAGGAAAAGGGTCCAATGGGAGAATATTTTACCTATGTCTATTAAACCAAAACTCATTTCTTATTTTCTTTATAAATTATCCTTACCATGAGCCTTCCATTAACTTTTGAGTGTTCTAGATCCCAATCATTCAATTCATGTAAGAGGGTGAAGATGAGAATCAGATCCCATAGTTATTAAGGGCATGGGGGATGAGTACAATCATCTTGGGGAATAGTGCAAGTCAAGAAAGCAAGAAAAAAAGAAGAAATTTGTATGGGTAGGAGACCATAACATCACACTCACGCTTTTGCATGGAGAACCATTTTTACAAGGAGTATTATATCCATCAATGGAGTTCTCAATGCTGAAGCTTGAAGGTAGTTGTTGTGGGAAAGTTAGGAAGATGTTTGGAGATGAAAAATCATGGGGAAAGAGGCTTCTTTCCTAACACTAACATGCTATTAGAAATTCTCCAAGGAAGCATGTGTTTTATTGTTGGGAAAATTTGTGTTGCAACTGTAGAATTCCTAAGGTCACAACTGAGAGTTTTCCTGTGCAACCTATGCTTAAATCGCTGGAGCGGAGTGAAAATTATTGAGAGACTGGGAGTAATAAAGGGGGATTCTATCCCTTGGGTTTTGCAGGTTGAGGGGAAGAGAGATGGTGGAATGGAATTTGTTGTGAGAAATTATTATTGAGAGGGGGCCATTAGCCAACCTTAGGGACCTCCATTTCTTTTGGATTCATAGCCCCAGCTCGGGAGTGGCTTGTTGTTGAGATATGGAACAACAATCCTATGGTTAGGAGGAACTTCCTTCCTTTGCAGTGGGTTTCATACTTTTATAAGAGAAGTTTTTGTATCTAATGTATTTAATCATGTTAAATGTGGGTACAGTTGTGTGTATTTTTACTCTGAGATATTTTTATTACTTTTCTTTTTGTGAGCATACTAATGCATATAAATTACCATTTATGTTTTTGAACATTGTTATTTTTTATTTATTTGTTACTAAGCACAACTAAATGATTTTGTTTACAATTTTAGACAATATAGACATTTTCATGTGTATGGATGTCATGTTGTGTGTTATTTCCTCATGTTAATTTAGTATCATAAAATTTTATTGGGTCATTTTAGCATTGACGTGAACTAGATGGGGGATGGTTACGTTACATTGCTCCACTCTATCTTCTTGTCTGCTTGATTCATTGACATTATTGGTCACAAGCAACACCCCATTTTTACCATCTAGTGTGTCCAATTAGTTGAGTGCATTGTGTCCTCTAAATGCTTTATGAGGTTCACAAAGAGAGGTCAATGTCAAAAATTATATATGAAAGGGGATGACATCGACACTTCTATGGGTATGTTGAGATGAGCCACTATTCTCTCTATAATGGATTACATGGATGATACCTTCAAATTGAGTTCCATATATCGGATTCTATTTACCCCCATATATGTCTCTACTTTTACCATTCCTAAATATCTAGTATATGCGTGCCTAAGTTGACAACAAATATTTCCTTAGCACTACTATCATTATGTATTGGAGTAGTCAAATATCCTTCCATCAATTCCATCTACTAGTCCAAATCATAATGTTCCAATGAGCTTCATGCACCAATTTCTTAGAATGATGAAATATTCTCTTTTCCTAATTCATTTTACATAGAATGAAGAAAACCCTTTAATAATGTCAATGTACCATTAGAAGCCCACTTTGATATCAAATACCTAGAGGTGAATTCATATATGAATTTTGATAGATTCAGAGCCCGATCAATTCACCCTCTCCCTCAACATGTACTAGAAATCATTGAGGAGAAACAAAATGTGATAGAAAATATTGTGTAGGTTTGAATCGAGGGTGAATTACCATCTATAAGCTTTAAAGCAATATGTTACAATACCTACATTTAAAGGAAATGCCCATATAAGGACTCCTTAGCCTAATCAAATAAGGAATTAACCCACATGGATCACCATCCAACACTGGTGTACCAAATTTATTTTTCCAGACCTCTTCCATATAAATAACTATGAGGGTAGGATGMAAATAAATTAAGTACCCATCCTTTCATCGTTTCATATTGTGCCACCTACCTAGTAGAATAACATATTTCATATTGATTAAGTGATTCATGGTGTTGGAGGAGCGAGGGTTAAGTTTTTTTTTTTAGATAAAAAGATTTTATTGGATCATAATGCTATCACAACCATACATAATGGAACAATATCTAGAGACCAGCCACTTGTTCCTCCAGACAAGTGGAAACAAGAACAACTAGCTACATGATGTTTTGTCTAGACCAATGCTAAAACTTGCCACATGTTCCGCCAAACAAATGGAAACCAGAATAGGCGGTTGGGAGCTTCATTGTCTAAATGATATGAGAAAGAAGAGAGAATCATGAACATGGAAATGATAAATCCTATAGAATTTTGACAATTACAGTGCATAGAGAAAAAACAAGAAATAAACTTTTCAAGATTAAGTAGTGGATGAACCAGTGAATCCTTTTCCTCCTTGAGTGTTGCCAGTCGGATTGAAGATGAACGATTGTGCACATTTCAGGCACCTTCATTGAATTTTTGGGCCTGAGAGAGCGTCATACAATATGTTGAGATGAGTGTTGAGCATAGTATCCCTGTGTAATTTTTCATGCATGTCCTTGCGCATATCAAAGATGAGATCCAGGTGTTCTAATGAGAGGAAAAAAGTGGAGCACAAGTACTGGTCTACAACGTTGGAATGAGGAGGGAGGGTCTCATCAAGGTGTTCATCCATTGAGACACTATCTACAATGGGGTTGGAATGGCTACTGTGGGGAGGATCATAGGGTTTGGAACAATCTATAGAAGGGAGGTCACTGGAATGATAATTGGCTATGTGAGAATCTCTTCTTCCATAATTTCCATTGGAGGCTCTTCGGTGCCCCTATCCTGACGGACCAAAGAAGTTGAAGGCACCTGGGAGAAGCAGTGAAGCCTTATTTTCCTGGTGGTGAAGCTATAATAAGAAGGCCCTCTCTTAGGCTTTTCACGCTCTAGAGGAATGGTAGTGTAGACAATCTAGACTCTGAGTGGGAGAAAAAATTGCAGAAAGGGGAGGAGAATGGTTGGAGAAAATCCAAAACACAAGAACTGAGCCAATTCAAATGAAAAGAGCCATAGAACACCTAGAGTAAATGGTAGACCTGCAATATACATCTCTCCATGTGAATTTTGACCATTTATTCTATACTTGTTATTTTTTGTGCACATTGAATTCATTGTAAATGATAGACCTGCAATACACATGTCTCCATCTAGATTCTAGACCAAATCCCATCATGGTTAGCATTGAGAATAAGGTTATCTCATGACGTTGATCACAAAGGGAGTAGAGATTCAAAGAGTCATACTACTAAAGGGGTTGATGAAATCTCCATGCTTAATCCCCCTGAAACTATCCTAGAATGGAACGTGTTAATCAGTTAGTAGAAAAAATTTAACACATCTTAAGTCACCACTCCCCCTATAGCAGTTAAAAATTGTGAAGATTATGTTTTCTCTATGATATAGGTGTGAACATGTCTTTATCAGTATAGAAATTCTACTTTTCCTATCGATTTATCATGCATGCCCAAAAATATGAATAATAAGACATGTTGAAGCTCTACACACTTTAGTTTTGCATGGTAATATGATTGTTATTGTGCCATGGACATTTTCATAAAAATAAAATAATTTCATGGATTCCTTACCATTATAATGTTGTAGGGTGTTTGTATCATCGTAAATAATACATCCATCCTATAAAAAGAAAACACAGTTTCAATAATTGTGGGGTGTTTATCCCACCCTAAATATTGATCTATCCTAGAAAAACAAACACAGTTTCAGAATTCTACTAATTTTTAAAAAAAAATTGTAGTTATGCTTCATGGTAAAGTTTTATACAAGGCTCAATTTGCATTCCTGAGGAAGGTCTCCTTTATCAATAGAGTTTTTTAATGTGAATAGTTTAGATTTTAATTTTCTAATTTTCTTTTGGGAGTCTATGTCAGATGATGCAGAAGTAGGAAGCATTCTTAGTACTAAGCAACAAACCCTACATAAGCGAAAAAAATGTCAACTATCGAGAGGTTGAAGAATTTCTAGAAGAAAATAGAAAGTTTCATGGATAGTAAGTTGAACAATTTTCTAATTCATTATCACAATCTACATTTTCTTATAGATGTATATATATACATAGGTTGTATGATGTTGTAGTTTTTGCTAGTTATTCTTTTAGAATAACTTAAAATAACTTTTAAATAAATCCAAAGTTATAAATGTAACAATACATATTTATTGATGCACGTAATCCCAATCCAATGTATATTTCAACCCTTTATTAAATTCTTGGAACAAATCACCCTAGTATATAGTATTTAGGTTTTAAAACATACGCACAATATTGTAACTTGTAACTTGTAAATTATCAACACCATACATGGATTTTTCTTCCTAGGGCACACTTTTCTCATCATGCCCTATTTTGATGCATTTATAAGGTAGTTTTTATCCTTTATGCACAAATGATGAATTTTTTTTTCAAAATGCACAATTAAAGGTATGAAAAAATGTAAAATAATAAAACACAAACTCCATAATTTGAACCACTCAATTTGAAGGTCATATGAGTCTTAGGCATGCATTTTACAATACGACAGTTTTACCCTCCACTTTACAAAAATTCTTGAATCTTGGTTTAAGGTAGAAGCCCTTATTCATTTGAAAATGCACTATGTATGATATATATAGATTTAAATGTTATTAAATTCTCCAAAAAAATTATATCACTAAATTTGGAGCTATATATAAGCATGGGCATGCACTTTCATTATGTCAGTTTTTACTATTTTGGTCTCTCAAGTTATAAGGGAGGTTTTTCTTCTTTTCCAAAACAACCACTTTGATATTTGCAAATGAAAATATAAATATGTAGATGGTTGTAAATGTATCTAACACACCCTAAGAAACTTGAATCAATCAATTTGAAGGTGTATTAAGACTTGGCCATGCATTTTCCAAAAGGGAAAAACTTTTAGTTTAAAACAAAAACACTTATTTCTCAAGTGTGAGTGTGCATTTTAGATGTGGAGGCTCTAACAATCTTAAATTTGGTTTAACACAAAAATGAAAACCCTAATCTTTATTTTTTATATCATCATATATCGAGGAACATTGTCATCTACATCTATCTCAACTTCTTTAACTTATTAGTTGAACATATCTACCTACTACTTGTATCCAATGGATCATAAGCATGGATTTCAATGTACAAGAAAAATTTGGATTGTTTTTCAATTTGTTTTACAACCATGAGAGTTATGACGTTGATGCATGTCAATGATCTAACTATATTCCAACATAATGTTCTCACCCATCTATTGCAACACTAACAGACTTTTCCCTCCATAGAGTTTCCACCCGGACAAAATTTTGACACCCTGGCTTCACCACTCCAAAGGGATAAATAGGCCATATCGTTGGATCACTGAAAGACTATTCCTTCCATATCCTCACACTTCCAACACTTTTGTCCCACAATACCATCATATCCTGACGATGTCTTTGTCAACTCTCTGATAGACTTTATTCTCCATATCACTGCACTACTAATGAATGATGTCGATATGATGACAACTATTGGGAACAATTAAACTTTCTTAGAAACTGCCACATGGTAACATTTTGCATCGAATTTGTGACAACTATATATTATCGTCGTAGGTGCGACGTTAAGTTGTGATGAAATTTTATTGGATTAAATATATGCACAGTTGTGACATGGTAGGTTTGTACGTCAAAATTACTACTAATATATATGATTTTCAAGGATGAGACAAAACCCCTTCGATGAAGCTTCCAAATTATGTTCGCCGTTTATTCATCGAAAAGTCATCAGAAAATTGTTGAAAATTATAGATAATGCACTATATGTACCAGTTTTGCCTTGAATAGAAAGGTAAAAGTGATGTAAATGTTGAGCTCTCTCTCCTCTCTAAATCAGTATTATGTTTTTTTGGAAAACCTGATCTGTCATATTCAAGACCAAAAAATGTATATTCACTTCTCATGAATATAATATATTTTTTCCATAGAAAAAAAAATTAAAAAAAAATTGCATAATTACTCATTACAATGGAAGAACTTGCTTCTATTTTTCCTTTTTATAATATTGATATGTTAAGCAGTGTATGCCATAGTTATATGCATGCACATACATATATAAAATGTTAACATTAATATTGTAATCTGAAATATGAACATAGAAATCTAAATCCATATATACAAATCCAAATACATAATCTATGAATTTTATATTCACATTATTAAAATCTAAATTCACTTTTTATATTCCAAAATTTACATTTTAAAAATAAAAACTCATAATTTTATAATTAAATTTTACACTTTAAAAACATTGATATTAATACTTTTAAAATCCATTTTTCACCTTAAAAACACCACCAATGGTAAGAATTTTGAATGAAATTCATGATGTTAAAAACACCACCAATGGTAAGAATTTTAAATGAAATTCATGATGTGAAAAATTCATTCACAAAAATTTTCCAAAGAAGTTCAAGAACATGAACTTAAACAATATTCCATATAAAAAGAAATACGTCCATAAAATAAATTTATAAATTTCATCTTAAATTTAGATGACCAAACTCTTATTTCATGCAAGAAATGGTCATGTTACTATAATTTCTACATAGCTGCGTACAATGGTAACCAACCTAGATCCCTCCACATCACCACATCAATTGAATAGCATCACAATATGACATCCTTTACCTTTTTTCGTCCTTGTAAAAGATGATCACGATCGAAAAGAGTGAGAACATCCTACACATTCCAATGTTTATCTATATTATTAAAATTCATTACTTAGTACAAATTTTAATGCAGACTCACTTAAGTTAGCAAAGTTCACGGAAGATTTACAAAGAAGATATTATAACTACCATTTCATTTCATTTCCCTTAAACAATATAAGGGAATACAATGCTAAATAAGTTATATATTGTTGTTGATTGCTCTAATCTTTATATCTATTAGCAATGTATTATATATGTTTGTTTTTTTCTTTTTATTCATATATTATTACAAATATGCTACCTATAATATAATAGGTAAAATATGTTTAGCATAATGTTTGTTTATATCCAATAAAAATTTAATTTTGGATTAAATTTATTA
>JZKD02S2422745.1:40684-52261 GCA_000966675.3 Picea glauca
TATGCCCTCCCTAGTTACGTGCATTGTTCGACACTGGGCAGTAGCCCGGGGTAGCGCCCCGAAATTTCTTTTTGGGCATTTTTTTCTATTTTTAATGGATTTTGCTATTTTTAGCAGTTTTCTAGATTAATCCTGGATTAAGGGATTAGGGTTTTGGTATCTACGAAATACCTAAAAACATTGAATATATTGTATGGTGAATGGTGAAATTCAATATAATGAATATATGAAAGGTTTTCCCCGATTGAGGGTTTCTGATATAAATCTCTATGTACTATGTGTATGAGACATTGATTAAATTTTGTTTTTCTTAAAAATCTATATGAATTTCTTTACTTCACAGGTTTAAAACTTACATGTGGTATCAAAGCTCATTTTTGGCTTCAAAGGGACGTCTTTTTTGTTGAGGTTTTTTCTCGGTCTTGATAGCTCAAGTTTATCTTGGGTCTGTGATAAACCTGGGTTTAGTGGGAGCTTTTGCAGTGGTTATTCGAGTGTATAGAGAGGAATGGAGAGCTCTTCTAGAATCAAGATAGAGAAGTTCAACGGTAAAAACTTTGAGCTATGGAAGCTCAAGATGGAGGACCTTATTGTAGACAAAGAACAATGAATCAATGTAGATCCATGTACACAACCTACTCGTATGCAGCCTACTAGTACATAGACGAATGGTACACAACCTACTAGTAAAAAAACTACTAGTACACCACCTACTGGTATGTGAAAGGAAGTTTGGGAGAAGTTGGACAGAAAAACCAGGAGTACTATTCGACTCTAGCTGGAAGATTTGGTGTTGTTGAATTTCTCAGTAGAATCTACAGCCAAGTAACTATGGAATAAGATAGGGAATTTTCATCAATCAAAGTCTTCGATAAGCAAGTTGTTTCTTCGAAAGAAGTTGTGTCATCTTAGGATGGAAGATGGAGATTCTGTGACAGAACATATAAACGCCTTTAATACTCTAGTAAGTCAACTTATCTATGTTAATATTATGATTGCAGAAGAAGATAAGTGTATTACTTTGTTATGTTCTTTTTCAAACTCTTGGGATAATCTGGTTGTTGCAATTAGTAGTACCACTCAATCTACATTGAAGTATGAGGATGTAGTTTCATCCTTGTTATCTGAAGAGAAGAGGTGGAAAATCATGGATAGTCATAGCCAATATGATTTATTTGTAAGAGGTCATACCCAAGACATGAATCATGGTAAGCCTTCCAGGGGGGGGGGGGAGATATAAATCTATAGGTAGATCTAAGTCTCCAGGAAAATCTTTGAGGAAATGCTAGAAGTGTGGTAAAACAGGGCATTATAAGAAAGATTGGAAGTCTAAGAAGGTTGAAAAACCAAAGGGATCTGATAATACCTCTTCCACAGAGGCCAAAACCTCCATTGAAGAAAGAGGTGATGTTTACCTGGCATCTACAGGTACACATGTAGACTGTAATGTATGGTTGATTGACTCAGGTGCGTCATAGCATATGACTCCTCACAGGGAATGGTTCCCTCAATATGAAAAATATGATTGTGGTGATGTATTCCTAGGAGATGAATCGACAGCAAAAATCATGGGACGTGGAAGGGTTAAGTTGTTGCTAAAATATGGAAGGATTATAACTCTCCCTGGGGCTCTCCACATTCCAAAACTAGCCAGGAGCCTAATATCTGTAAGCAAGTTGGATTATGTAGGAGTGGATATTGTATTGGGAAAGGGAACTTGCAAGATAGTACGATGAGAAATGGTGTTGATGAGGGGCGTTCGGTGTGGAAATATATACAATTTGTTGGGAATAACTTATACTAATGGGTGTAACAGTGCTTTTGTCCCTGAGCGGAGAAATGAAGGAGAAAATACCAATATTGTCCCTGAAAAGAAGACCATGTTGTGGCATCAAATATTGGGGAATATTGGAGAAAAGGGCCTTTGAACAGTACGTGGTAAAGGTATGGTTGAAGGTATGTCTAATTTCACTGTGGATTTTGATTTATGTGAACATTGCATATATGGTAAACAAAATCGAGTAAGATTCTCATCTAGTGCTACAAGAGCAAAGGGGATATTAGAGTTGATACACTGTGATGTGTTTGGACCTGGTCCTGTTCCATCCCTAGGTAAATTTGTGTATTATGTTTCATTCATAGATGATTTCTCAATGAACACATGGATTTATTTTCTTAGAAATAAATGCGAGGTATTTGATAAATTTAAAGAGTTTAAGGAACTAGTAGAAAATCAGATAGAAAAGAAAATAAAGGTATTGAGAATAGATAATGGTCGAGAATTCTGCGGAAATGAATTCGAAGAATTCTGTAAGAAGTGTCGTATAGCAAGGCATAAGACTACTCCATACACTCCTCAACAGAATGGATTTGCAGAAAGGATGAACATGACATTGATTGAAAAAGCAAGGAGCATGCTCAGTTGTGTCGAGTTAGGACAAGAATTCTAGGTAGAGGCAGTGGGTACAACATGTTACCTGGTTGATCGATCACCTTTATCAGCTTTGAATGATAAAACTCCACACGAGGTATGGACTGAAAAGAAACCCTCTCTTCAAAATATTAGAGTGTTTGGTTGTGATGCTTATGTACATGATCCAAAGGAAAATAGGAGTAAGATGGATAAAAGGGATGAAAAGTGTATCTTTATTGGTTATAAAGCTGGTGTGAAAGGCTATAAGATTTGTAACCTAGATACCAAGAAGACTGTTTACAGTCGAGATGTTGTTTTGAGAGTGTTAAAATATATTTCCAAACATGAATTCCTACCAAGGCCAGAAGAACCTGAGAAAATAGAGCTTGTGTTGGATGATGCAAAATCTAAATCATCTGAAGAAGATGAAGTAGAAGCAGAAGAAGAACCTCATACCCTAGTATTGAGGGGATCAATGACAGAAATAAAGCAACCAGAAAGGTATATTCCACCTGATTTATGTTCCAATTTTGCTTTATCTCTTAATGATGATGATCCGAGAACTGTTAGGGAAGCAGTGAATTGAGAGGATAGTAAACTTTTGAAAAAGACCATGGTTTAAGAAATGGATGCCTTGGATAAGAATGAGGCATGGGATATAATTGAGTTTCCAGCTGGAATAAAATCTATTGGTAGAAAATGGTTGTTTAAGAAGAAGTTTAATGCAGAAGGCAAAGTAGAAAAATACAAAACTCGGTTAGTAGGAAAAGGTTATTCCCGGGTATAGAGAATTGACTTTGGTGAGATTTTTTCTCATGTTGCTAAGTTAAATTATGTCATGATGGAAAGGTTTATCATGGAAAGGTTTATGATGGAAAGTTGCTAAGTTAACAATGTCATGATGGAAAGGTTTATCATCAACTAGTATATGAATTGATTAACATGGAAATATGAATGAATTATGTATGTTTTCACTAAACATTTTGAATGATGCAAATAATAATTAAAATTTAGCATCTTTAATTATGTCTTGAACAATGTCATGATGGAAAGGTTTATCATCAACTAGTATATGAATTGATTAACATGGGAATATGAATGAACTATGTATGTTTTCACTAAACATTTTGAATGATGAAAATAATAATTATTGGTCTTATCCGTAAATTTCAGAAGATGGAGCTTGTGTATGAATCACTTTTGTTGATGAGAATCATTAGCTCCCCTAATAATTCTTTCCATCAACTTCGCTTATGTGAAATGTAATACTAAGTAAAAATGTTCAATATGAATCTTAGGTTGGAGCTACGACTAACTAGAATACTAGGTTGGAGCTACAACTAGCTAGAGTAAAGGGGGTAATCAATTCCCTTGCAGGAATGCTCAACTTTTGGATTGAGTCCCTTACTTACATTGTTCAATCAATTATCTTGCGGGAATGCTCAAATTTTGGATTGATTCCCTTACTTACATCGTTCTTTGAGAGTATGGACAGAAATTATGGATGTCGAGAAATAATATGAAAAATTCCTTTGTTTTAATTTTTTTTGGTCACAAGAATAGATATCATTTATATTATAAAAAATTGTCATATTAGAGAATTATGTAATATAAAAAAATAGAATGGGTGTTCAAAGACAAATGTCTGGATTTGTAGTTTATCTTTGAAGTTTTTTATTATATTTATTAGTTCTGTTTCATCAATAAAATCATGGAATGCATATTCCCTGACAAAATGATGAAACAATTGCACAACATGATAAAACATTAAATAATAAGACAAAGAGTTTACTTAAATGCTTGGAACAATTAGACTTTTTCATGTTTTTATTGTTGGTTCTTGTAACATCCCTGTTTCCAAACTTTAAATTAGCGATGTATATTGTAAGTGTAGTAAATGACTGAGAGCCAAACAATGTAATATGTAAATGATGTAAATTGAATATAATGAATAAAACGTATCACCAACTGCAAATAGACACAGACAAAGATTTGGGGGCTAAGTATTCGCAAGAGAGGAAAGGGGTCCAATAGGGGGATATTTTACCTATGTCTATTAAACCAAAACTCATTTCTTATTTTCTTTATAAATTATCCTTACCATGAACCTTCCATTAACTTTTGAGTGTTATAGAGCCCAATCATTCAATTCATGTAAGAGGGTGAACATGAGAATCACATCCCATAGTTATTAATAACATGGGGGATGAGTACAATCAACTTGGGGAAGAGTGAAAGTCAAGAAAGCAAGAGAAAGAGAGGAAATTTGTATGGGTAGGAGACCATAACATCACACTCATGTTTTTGCATGGAGAACCATTTTTACAAGGAGTATTATATCCATCAATGGAGTTCTCAATGCTGAAGCTTGAAGGTAGTTGTTGTGGGAAAGTTTGGAAGATGTTTGGAGATGAAAATTCATGGGGAAAGAGGATTCATTCTTAACACTAACATGCTATTAGAAATTATCCAAGGAAGCATGTGTTTTATTGTTGGGAAAATTCGTGTTGCAACTGTAGAATTCCTAATGTCACAACTGAGAGTTTTCATGTGCAACCTATGCTTAAATGGATGCAGGGGAGTAGAAATTATTGAGGCACTGCGAGTAGTAAAGGGGGATTCTATCCCTTGGGTTTTACAGGTTGAGGGGAAGAGAGATGGTGGAATGGAATTTGTTGTGAGAAATTATTATTGAGAGGAGGCCATTAGCCAACATTAGGGACCTTCGTCTCTTGTGGATTCATATCCCCAACTCAAGAGTGGCTTGTTGAAGATATATTGGAACAACAATCCTATGGTTAGGAGGAATGTCCTTCCTTTGCAGCGGGTTGCATACTTTTATAAGAGAATTGTTTGTATCTAGTGTATTTAATAATGTTAAATGTGGGTACAATTGTTGTGTATTTTTACTTTGAGATATTTTTATTATTTTTCTTTTTGTGAGCATACTAATGCATATAAATTACCATTTATGTTTTTGAACGTTGTTATTTTTTATTTATTTGTTACTGAGCACAACTAAATGAGTTTTTTTATAGTTTTAGACAATATAGACATTTTCATGTGTATGGATGTCATGTTGTGTGTTATTTCCTCATCTTAATTTAGTATCATAAAATTTTATTGGGTCATTTTAGCATTGACGTGAACTAGCTGGGGGATGGGTACGTTACATTGCTCCACTCTATCTTCTTATCTGCTTGATTCATTGACATTATTGGTCACAAGAAACACCCCATTTTGACTATCTAGTGTCTCCAATTAGTTGAGTGCATTGTGTCCTTTGAATGCCATATGAGGTTCAAAAAGAGAGGTCAATGTCAAAAATTATATATGAAAGGGGATGACATTGACACTTCTAAGGGTATGTTGAGATGATCCACTATTCTCTCTATAATGGATTACATAGATGATACCTTCAAATTGAGTTCCATATATCGGATTCTATTTACCCCCATATAGGTCTCTACTTTTACCATTCCTAAATATCTAGTATATGCATGTCTAAGTTGACAACAAATATTTCCTTAGCACTAATATCATTATGTATTGGAGTAGTCAAATATCCTTCCATCAATTCCATCTACTAGTCCAAATCATAATGTTCCAATGAGCTTCATGCACCTCTTTCTTATTATTATGAAATACTCTCTTTTCCAAATACCTATAGGTGAATTCCTATATGAATTTTGATAGATTCAGAGCCCGATCAATTCACGCTCTCCCTCAACATGTACTAGAACTCATTGACGAGAAACAAAATGTGATAGAAAATATTATATAGGTTTGAATCAAGGGTGAATTACCATATAGAAGCTTTACCACAATATGTTATAATTCCTACATTTAAAGTAAATGCCCATAGAAAGACTCCTTAGCCTAATCGACTAAGGAATTAACCCACATGGATCACCATCCAACACTAGTGTACCAAATTTATTTTTTCAGGCCTCTTCCATATAAATAACTATGAGGGTAGGATGCAAATAAATTAAGTACCCATCCTTTCATCGTTTCATATTGTGCCACCTACCTAGTAGAATAACATATTTCATATTGATTAAGTGATTCATGGTGTTGGAGCGAGGGTTAAGTTTTTTTTTGTAAATAAAAATATTTTATTGGCTCATAATGTTATCAGAACCATACATAATAGAACAATATCTAGAGACAAGCCACATGTTCCTCCAGACAAGTGGAAACAAGAACAACTAGGTACATGATGTTTTGTCTAGACCAATGCAAAAACCCGCCACATGTTCCGCCAAACAAATGGAAACCAGAACAGGTGGTTGGGAGCTTCATTGTCTAAACGATATGAGAAATAAGAGAGAATCTTGAACATGGAAATGATAAATCCTATAGAATTTTGACAATTACAGTGCATAGAGAAAAAACAAGAAATAAACTTTTCAAGATTAAGTAGTGGATGAACCAGTGAATCCTTTGCCTCCATGAGTGCCACTAGTGTGATTGAAGATGAATGATTGTGCATAGGTCAAATGAGAGAGAATCATACAATATGTCGATACGATTGTTGAGCATAGTATTCCTATCTAATCGTTCATGCATGTCCCTGTGCATCTCAAAGATGAGATCCAGATGTTCTGATGAGAGGAAAAAAGTGGAGCACAAGTCCTGATCTAGAGTGTTGGAAGGAGGAGAGAGGGTCTCATCAAGGTGTTCATCCAATGAGACACTAGCTATAGTGGGGTTGGAATGGCTACTGTGGGGAGGATCATGGGGTCTGGAACAATCTATAGAAGGGAGGTCACCAGAATGGTAATTGGATATGTGAGAATCTCTTCTTCCATAATGTCCATTGGAGGCTCTTCGGTCCCCCTGTCCTGATAGACCAGAGAAGTTGAAGGCACCTGGGAGAAGCAGTGAAGCCTTATTTTCCTGGTGGTGAAGTTGTAATAAGAAGGTCCTCTCTTAGGATTTTTGTGCTCCAGAGGCATGGTAGTGTAGACAATCCAGACTCTGAGTGGGAGAAAAACTTGCAGAAAGGGGAGGACAATGGTTGGAGCAAATCCAAAACACAATAAATGGGCCAATTCAAATGAAAAGAGCCATAGAACACCTAGAGTAAATGGTAGATCTGCAATATACATCTCTCCATGTGAATTTTGACCATTTATTCTATACTTGTTAATTTTGTGCACGTTGAATTCATTGTAAATGATAGACCTGCAATATACATCTCTCCATCTAGATTCTAGGCCCAATCCCATCATGGTTAGCATTGAGAATAAGGTTATCTCACGAGGTTGATCGCAAAGGGAGTAGAGATTCAAAGAGTCATACTACTAAAGGAGTTGATGAACTCTCCATGCTTAATCCCCCTGAAACTATCCTAGAAGGGAACGTGTTAATCAGTTAGTAGAAAAAATTTAACACATCTTAAGTCACCACTTCCCCTGTAGCAGTTAAAAAGTGTGAACATTATGTTTTCTCTATCATCAAGGTGTGAATATGTCTTTATTAGTATAGAAATTCTACTTTTCCTATCGATTTATCATACATGCCCAAAAATATGAATAATAAGAGATCTTGAAGCTCTACACACTTTAGTTTTGCATGGTAATATGAATGTTATTGTGTCATGGACATTTTCACGCAAATAAAATAATTTCTTAGATTCCTTACCATTATAATGTTGTAGGGTGTTTGTACCACCATAAATAATACATCCATCCTATAAAAAGAAAACACAGTTTCAAGAATTGTTGGGTGTTTATCCCACCCTAAATATTGATCTGTCCTAGAAAAACAAACATAGTTTCAGAATTCTACTAATTTTTTTAAAAATTTTGTAGTTATGATTCATGGTAAAGTTTTATACAAGGCTCAATTTGCATTCCTATCAGAGGAAGGTCTACTTTATCAATAGAGTTTTTAAATGTGAATAGTTTAGATTTTAATTTTATAATTTTCTTTTGGGACTCTATGTTAGATGATGCAAAAGTAGGAAGCATTCCTATTAATGAGAAACAAACCCTACATAAGAGAAAAAAATGTCAACTATCGAGAGGTTGAAGAATTTCTAGAAGAAAATAGGAACTTTCATGGATAGTAAGTTGAACGATTTCCTAATTCATTATCACAATCTACATTTTCGTATAGATGTATATATATACATAGGTTGTATGATGTTGTATGTTTTGCTAGTTATTCTTTTAGAATAACTTAAAATAACTTTTAAATAAATTCAAAGTTATAAATATAACAATACATATTTATTGATGCACCTGATCCCAATCCAATGTATATTTCAACCGTTTATTAAATTCTCAGAACAAATCACCCTAGTATATAGTCTTTAGGGTTTAAAACATATGCACAATCTTGTAACTTTTAACTTGTAAATTATCAACACCATACATGGACGTTTCTTCATAGGGCACGCTTTTTTCATCATGCCCTATTTTGATGCATTTATAAGGTAGTTTTTATCCTTTATGCACAAATGATGATTTTTTTTTTCAAAATGCACAATTAAAGGTATGAAAAAATGTAAAATAATAAAACACAAACTCCATGATTTGAACCACTCAATTTGGAGGTCATATGAGTCTTAGGCATGCATTTTACAATAAGACAGTTTTACCCTCCACTTTACAAAAAGTCTTGAATCTTGGATTAAGATAGAAGCCCTTATTCATTTGAAAATGCACTCTGTATGATATATATAGATTTAAATGTTATTAAATTCTCCAAAAAAAATATATCACTAAATTTGGAGCTATATATAAGCATGGGCATGCACTTACATTATGTCAGTTTCTACTATTTTGGTCTCTCAAGTTATAAGGAAGGTTTTGCTTTTTTTTACAAAACAACCACTTTGATATTTGCAAATGAAAATATAAATATGTAGATAGTTGTAAATGTATCTAACACACCCTAAGAAACTTGAATCACTTAATTTGAAGGTGTATTAAGACTTGGCCATGCATTTTCCAAAAGGGAAAAACTTTCAATTTAAAACAAAAACACGTATTTCTCAAGTGTGAGTGTGCATTTTAGATGTGGAGGCTCTAACAATATTAAATTTGGCTTAATACAAAAATGGAAACCCTAATCTTTATTTTCTATAACATCCTATATCGTGGAACATTGTCATCTACATCTATCTCAACTTCTTTGACTTATTAGTTTAACATATCTACCTGCTACTTGTATCCAATGCATCATAAGCATGGATTTCAATGTACAAGAAAACATTGTATTTTTTTTCAATTTATTTTACAACCATGAGAGTTATGATGCTAATGCATGTCAATGATCTAACTATATTCCAACAGAATGTTCTCGCCCGTCTATTGCAATACTAATAGACTTTTCCCTCTGTAGAGTTTCCACCCAGAAAAATTTTTGACACCCTGGCTTCACCACTCCGAAGGGATAAATGGGCCATATCCTTGGATCACCGAAAGACTATTCCTTCCATATCCTCACACTTCCAACATTTTTGTCCCACGATACCATCATATCTTGATGGTGTCTTTGTCAACTCTCTGATAGACTTTACGCTCCATATCACTGCACTACTAATGAATGATGTCGATATGATGACAACTATTGGGAACAATTAAACTTTCTTATAAAATGCCACATGGTAACATTTTGCATCGAATTTGTGACAACTATATATTATCGTCGTAGGTGCGACGTTAAGTTGTGATGAAATTTTACTGGATTAAATATATACACAGTTGCGACATGGTAGGTTTGTACGTCAAAATTACTACTAATATATATGATTTTCAAGGATGAGACAAAACCCCTTCGATGAAGCTTCCAAATCATGTTCGTCATTTATTCATCAAAAAGTCGTCAGAAAATTGTCAAAAATTATAGATAATGTACTATATGTACCAGTTTTATCTTGAATAGAAAGATAAAAGTGATGTAAATGTTGAATTGTGTCTCCTCTCTAAGTCAATATTATGTTTTTTTGGAAAACCTGATCTATCATTTTGAGGACCAAAAAGTGTATATTCACTTCTCATGAATATAATATATTTTTTCCATAGAAAAAAAAAATACATAATTACTCATTGCAATGAAAGAACTTGCTTCTATTTTTCCTCTTTATAATATTGATATGTTAAGAAAGAACTTGCTTCTATTTTTCCTCTTTATAATATTGATATGTTAAGAACTGTATGCCATAGTTATTGCATGCACATGCATATTAAAATGTTAACATTAATATTGTAATTCGAAATATGAACTTAGAAATCTAAATCTATATATACAAATCCAAATACATAGTCTATGAATTTGATGTTCACATTTTAAAAATCGAAATTCACTTTTTATATTCCAAGATTTAAATTTTAAAAATAATAACTCATAATTTTATAATTAAATTTTACACTTTAAAAACAACATTGATATTAATACTTTTAAAATCCATTTTTCACTTAAAAATATTTTTCACCTAAAAATTTTGAATTTACATTTTAAAAATAAAAACTCATAATTTTATAATTAAATTTTACACTTTAAAAACATGGATATTAATACTTTTAAAATTCATTTTTCACCTTAAAAACACCGATGGTAACAATTTTAAATGAAATTCGTCATGTGAAAAATTCATTCACAAAAATTTTCCAAGGAAACTCAAAAACATGAACTTAAACAATATTCCAGAAATACGTCCATAAAATAAATTTATAAATTTCATCTTAAATTTAGATGACCGAACTCTTATAGCATGCAAGAAATGGTCATGTTACTATAATTTCTACATAGCTGCGTACAATGGTAACCAACCTAGATCCCTCCACATCACCACATCAATTGAATAGCATCACAATATGACATCCTTTACATTTTTTCGTCCTTGAAAAGGATGATCACGATCGAAAAGAGTGAGAACATCCTACACATTCCAATGTTTATCTATATTATTAAAATTCATTATTTAGTACAAATTTTCCAATGTTTATCTATATTATTAAAATTCATTATTTAGTACAAATTTTAATGTAAACTCACTTAAGTTAGTAAAGTTCACGGAAGATTTACAAAGAAGATATTATAACTACCATTTCATTTCATTTCCCTTAAACAATATAAGGCAATACAATGCTAAATAAGTTATATATTGTTGTGGATTGCTCTAATCTTTATATCTATTAGCAATGTAT
>JZKD02S2422745.1:52311-63134 GCA_000966675.3 Picea glauca
ATTATGAAAAAGATTTTTTATCAAATAATGTTTTTTAATATTATTATTATTTTATTTTATTTTTATATAAAATATTATATTCAATGAGTAATGTTACAAAACATAATTATACTTTCCATATATATAATAATATGAAATTTAATAATATTATTACAATGTAAATGTAAATGTAAATATACAAATTTTAACATTAATAAAAGTATATTTTTACATATTACATAAATTTTGAGTTAACAGTTTCGGGGAGTTGAGTGTTGAGTCTGATTACAATGAACTTGAATCCATTTTAATTGCATATCTAAGCCTTTTTAATCGTTAATAAAATTTAAAATTAATTGAAACTAATTATATTTAAAAATTACAATATAAATATAAAAAAAATTAAGATAAATTTGCATAAAAAATATTTCCAGACTATTAATTGGAAACCTTTTCGTAAATACTTTCATCAATTAAACTTTTTAAATTTTGATTTTTAAATAAAAAAATATGTTTATAGTTACTTATCAAACATAGTTACTTATGAGTAGTATAACTAACTTTTTTTCCAGATGAGAAATTAACTCGTTGGGAACCCACCCCGATACTTCCCCATATAGTGGATGATATGGGAGTGGAAAAGCAGCAGCCCCAGGAACTCATAGCTAAGCTTGAACCTGTGACCTCTCCCCAAATTGGGAGAGCGTGTGAGTAGTATAACTAACTTAGATGCATGTTAATTCTAAATTTATCAAACATTTATTTATTTGAAAAAAAAATGTAGCTCCACATGTGTCTTTCATGATGAAGAATGAATTTTTCAGATAAATATAAGATAGTTAACTATTAATCCATAATTACTTATCAGTATAACATAGTTACTTATCATTATAACTAACTCAGATGCTTGCTAATTCTAAATTTATCAAACATTTATTTCGACATTCAAAAAAGATTGTACCTCCACTCGTTTCTTTCATGATGAAGAAAGAAACGAGTGGAGGTACAATCTTTTTTGAATGTCCTAAAGTGTTTGAAGATTATATAATTAGATTTTATTTTAATTATTTGTTCAGAACAATTGGTAATTAATATTCGTCATTTATTTCATGATTTTTCATATATATATATATATATATATATATATATTTAAATATTTTTTTTTTTTAATAAAAAGAGGATTCTTATATTAATTCTACTTGAGAGTTTACAAAAAGACCTGCATCATGTCTACTTATAATGATGTCTGTAGTTTATTTGCTTACAAAAATGCCTGCAACTTATCTACTAATAAAGATGTCTGCATCCTATCTGTTGACAAAAATGCCTACAACTTATCAACTTACAAAATTGCCTAAGATCAATGGGATCAGATCGATGGTTCAAATCTTCTTGAGAATCAACGGTTCAGATCTGCGCTCGCACTTCGCGTATCGTGACTTTGCGACGTGGGTTAACAATTTTCTCCATGCTTCTAACTCCCGATTGTCGAGTTCCCAAAATTTTCTCGCGTCCGCTCAATGGGACCAGATTAACAGTTAAGGTCACCTCTAGCACTAATGGTCTAGATCCGCTCTCGCATTTCGCGATTTCGTGTTTCGCGACTACACGACTGAGGGAGACAGCTCCCTCCATGCTCTAAACTCCTGAAACCCGAATTCCCAAACTTTTCTCGCGTTGGATCAATGGGTCCATATCTATGGTTAAGATATCCTCTAGCACCAATGGTCCATATCCGCTCTTGTATTTCATGATTTCACGTTTGGCAACTTCGCAACTTAGGCAAACTTCCCCCTCCATGCTCCGAACTCCCGAAACCCAAGTTCCCAAAAATTTCTCGCGTCCAATCAATGGGACCCAATCAACGGTTCATATCACCTCGAGCATCAAAGGTCCAAATCCTCTATCGCTTTTTGCGACTTCACGAATTTGGGAAACAACAACCTTCATGCTCGTGACTTCCAATTGGCGAGGTCCCTAAATCAACTGCCAACTGATGTTCTTCTACGCTTGCTCATGATCTTATGATCATTACTTACTTGGAAGAGATTCTAAGTAGAGAAAGGTGGCAGCGCATCTAGATTAGGGACATCCAGCTGAGCAAGCTCCTCGCATTAGAGCTAGAGGGGTGAGCTTTGGGACTGCATGGAATCGTGGAGAATGATCTGCTCCATAGAGTCAACCCCTGCATTGGCCAGTCTGTTCGCTACTTTGTTTGTACTTCGTTGAATGTGTGAAGGGGTTAGAGTTAGAGAGGGTCTGAGAAGAGCCTAGAAGCTGTAAAGAGGGCAAAGGAGGCACCAGTTGGGTGTGATTTTCTCTGGATCTCTGCCATTCAGGAATTTTTTTGCCAAGTCTATTATGATTTTGGAGTCTCCTTCAATGATAAGATAGGTGAGGTTTTTTGTTGGGTATGTGTTATATTCTTTGCAGGTGTGTGTGTGGGTGCGTCAGATTCGACAACTATGTTTCGTGATCCCTCTAGTAGTGCAGTTTATGTCATGTGTGTCAGGCGCTTCCTAGGGGGGTCCCGAGGGGCAGATATGGCCCCCCTAGTTACGCGCAATGTCCGACACTGGTCGATAGCCAGATGCAATGCCCCGAAATTTCTTTTTGGGCATTTTTTTCTATTTTTAACGAATTTTTCTATTTCTAGTGGTATTCTAGATTAATCCTAGATTAAGGGATTAGGGTTTTGGTATCTACGAAATACCTAAAAACATTGAATATATTGTATGGTGAATGGTTAAATTCAATATAATGAATAAACGAAAGGTTTTCCCCGATTGAGGGTTTCCGATATAAATCTCTATGTACTATGTGTATGAGACATTGATTAAATTTTGTTTTTCTTAAAAATCTATATGCATTTCTTTACTTGACAGGTTTAAAACTTACATGTGGTATCAAAGCTCGTTTTTTGCTTCAGAGGGACGTCTTTGTTGTTCAGGGTTTGGCTCGGTCTTGATACATTATGTTTATCTTGGGTCTGTGATAAACTTGGGTTTAGTGGGAGCTCTTACAATGGTTATTCTAGTGTATAAAGAGAAATGGAGAGGTCTTCTAGAATCAAGATAGAGAATTTCAAAGGTAAAAACTTTGAGCTATGGAATCTCAAGATGGAGGACCTTCTTGTAGACAAATTACAATGGATCGATGTGGATCCAGGTACACAACCTACCGGTATGCAGCCTACTAGTACAGAGACGATTGGTACACAACCTAGTAGTACACAAACTACTAGTACACCACCTACTGGTATGTGAAAGGAAGATTGGGAGAAGTTGGACAGAAAAACAAGGAGTACTATTCGAATCTACCTGGAAGATTTGGTGTTGTTGAATGTCTCGGTAGAATCTACAGCCAAATAACTATGGAATAAGTTAGGGAATTTCCATCAATCAAATTCCCCGATAAAGAAGTTGTTTCTTTGAAATGAGTTGTATCAACTTAGGATGGAAGATGGAGATTATGTGACAGAACATATAAACGCCTTTAATACTCTGGTAAGTCAACTTATCTATGTTAATATTATGATTGTAGAAGAAGATAAGTGTATTACTTTGTTATGTTCTTTGTCAAAGTCTTGGGATAATCTGGTTGTAGCAATTAGTAGTACCACTCAATCTACATTGAAGTATGAGGATGTAGTTTCATCCTTGTTATCTGAAGAGATGAGGTGGAAAAGCATGGATAATCATATCCAAGATGATTTATTAGTAAGAGGTTGTACCCAAGACATGAATCATGGTAAGCCTTCCGGGGGGGAGATCTAAATCTATGGTTGATCTAAGTCTCCAGGAAAATCTTTGAGGAAATGTTAGAAGTGTGGTAAAACAGGGCATTATAAGAAAGATTGCAAGTCTAAGAAGGTTGAAAAACCAAAGGGATCTGATAGTACCTCTTCCACAGAGTCGAAAACCTCCACTGAAGAAGGAGGTGATGTTTACCTGGCATCTACAGGTACACATGTAGATCGTTATGGATGTTTGATCAACTCAGGTGCGTCATATCATATGACTCCTCATAAGGAATGGTTCTCTCAATATGAAACATATGATTGTGGTGATGTATTCCTAGGAGATGAATCGACAACAAAAATCATGGGACGTGGAAGGGTTAAGTTGTTGCTAAAATATGGAAGGATTATAACTCTCCCTGGGGCTCTGAACATTCCAAAACTAGCCAAGAGCCCAATATCTGTAAGCAAGTTGGATGATGTAGGAGTGGATATTGTATTGGGAAAGGGCACTTGCAAGATGGTACGAGGAGCAATGGTGTTGATGAGGGGCATTTGGTGTGGAAATCTATACAAGTTGTTGGGAATAACTTATACTAATAGGTGTAACAGTTCTTTGTCCCTGAGAAGAGAAATGAAGGAGAAAATACCAATACTGTCCCTGAAGAGAAGACCATGTTGTGGCATCAAATATTGGGGAATATTGGAGAAAAGGGCCTTCGAACAGTACACGTTAAATGTATGGTTGAAGGTATGTCTAATTTCACTCTAGATTTTGATTTCTGTGAACATTTCATATATGGTAAATAGAATCGATAAAGAATCCCATATAGTGGTACAAGGGCAAAGGGGATCTTAGAGTTGATACACAGTGATGTGTTTGGACCTATTCATGTTCCATCCCTAGGTAAATATGTGTATTATGTTTCATTCATAGATGATTTCTCAATGAACACATGGATTTATTTTCTTAGAAATAAATGTGAGGTATTTGATCAATTTAAAGAGTTTAAAGACCTGGTAGAAAATGAGATAGAAAAGAAAATAACGGTATTGAGAACAGATAATGGTCGAGAACTCTGCGGAAATGAATTCGAAGAATTCTGTAAGAAGTGTGGTATAGCAAGGAAGAAGTCTACTCCATACACTCCTCAACAGAATGGATTTGCAGAAAGGATGAACATGACACTGATTTAAAAATCAAGAAGCATGCTCAGTGGTGTCGAGTTAGGCCAAGAATTCTGGGCAGAGGCAGTGGGTACAACATGTTACCTAGTCAATCGATCACCTTTATCAGCGTTGACTGATAAAACTCCACAGGAGGTATGGAATGAAAAGAAACACTCCCTTCAACATCTTAGAGTGTTTGGTTGTGATGCTTGTGTACATGTTCCAAAGGAAAATAGGAGTAAGTTGGATAAAAGGTCTGAAAAGTGTATCTTTATTGGTTATAAAGATGGTGTGAAAGGTTATAAGATTTGGAACCTAGATACCAAGAAGACTGTTTACAGTCGAGATGTTGTTTTGAGAGAGTTAAAATATATTTCCAAACAGGAATTCCTACCAAGGCCAGAAGAACCTAAGAAAACAAAGCTTGTGTTGGATGATGCAAAATCTAAATCATCTGAAGAAGATGAAGTAGAAAAAGAAGAAGAACCTCATACCCCAGTATTGAGGAGATCAATGAGAGAAAGAAGGCAACCAAAAGGTATATTCCACCTTATTTCTATTCCATTTTTTCTTTATCTATTAATGATGATGATCCCAGAACTGTCAAGGAAGTAGTGAATTCAGAGGATAGTAAACTTTGGTAAAAGGCCATGGTTTAAGAAATGGATGCCTTGGATAAGAATGAGGCATGGTATATAGTTGATTTTCCATCTGGAATAAAATCTGTTGGTAGAAAATGGTTGTTTAAGAAGAAGTTTAATGCAGAAGGAAAAGTGAAAAAATACAAATCTCGGTTAGTAGGAAACGGTTATTCCCAGGTATAGGGAATTGACTTTGGTGAGATTTTTTCTCATGTTGCTAAGTTAAATTCTATCAGATTTCTTTTATCTATTGTTGTTGCTTTTGATCTTGAAGTGGAACAAATGGATGTGAAGATAACATTCCTACATGGGGATCTGGAAGAAGAAATCTACATGAAACAACCAGGAGGCTTTGTAGTGAAGGGAAAGAAAGAATTGGTCTGTAAGCTAAAGAAGTCACTATATGGTCTAAATCTATCACCTAGGATGTGGTACCAAAGTTTGACACATACATCCTTGGATTTGGATTTGTGAGAAGCGTGGTTGATCACTGTGTATATCCAATCAGGTTGGTAATCACTTCATCTATGTAGTGTTGTATGTTGATGACATGTTGTTGGTAGGAAATAACATGGATGTTATCAAGGAGTTGAAATCACAACTATCCTCCAAATTTGACATGAAGGATCTCGGTGCTACTAAATTCATTCTGGGAATGGAAATCAAAAGAGATCATGCAAACAAGAAACTCTGTTTGAATTAGAGAAAGTATGTTGAGACAATATTACAGAGGTTTAATATGCATGGAAGTAAACCAGTCAAGGCTCTTATTCCTATTGGTGTAAAGTTATTTGTAGATCAGTGTCCCAAGACACAGGAAGAAGAAGAGGACATCTCCCATGTTCTGTATGCCAGTCTAGTTGACAATTTGATGTATTCAATGGTCTGTACTAGACATGACATTTCACATGTAGTGGGACTTTTGAGAAGGTATATGTCAAAACTAGGGAAGGAGCATTGGACAACAGTAAAGAGGGTCTTCAGGTATTTGTGTGGCACTACCAATTATGGATTGTGCTACCAAGGAAGACCAGGACTAGGAAGAGTGGTGGACATACATGGCTTTGTTGATGTAGACTGGGCTGGAGATATGGATCGTAGAAGATCTACAAGTGGGTATGTGTTTAACCTATTTGGGGGAGCAATCAGTTGGATGAGCAAAATATATGTTGTAGTGGCACTCTCAACTACAAAAAATGAATACATGGTAGCCACTCATGAAAGCAAGGAAGTAGTATGGTTACAAATATTGTGTTCAGGTATTGGGTTGGTACAACAAGAAGTGATATTAGATTGTGGCAGTCAGAGTGCAATCTTCCTAGAAAAGAACCCAACTTATCATTCAAAGACAAAGCATATTGATGTTCAGTATCACTTTGTGAGAGACATGGTTGAGGAAAAGAAGTTGTTTCTAGAAAAGATTGACACTTTGAAGAATGTTGCAAATTCATTGACAAAGTATGTGAGCATAGAAAATTTCTCCTGATGTAGAGTAACAATGGGCATTGTTACCCTGGACTGCTAGCTATATAATCCTGTGGACCCCTGGATGAAAAGAAAACAACAAGTGGGAGAATGTTGGGTATGTGTTATATTATTTGCATGTGTGTGTGTGGGCGCGTTAGATTCGACAACTGCGTCTGACGATCCCTCTAGAAGTGTTATTTTTGTCGTGTGCATCGCGCGCTTCCTAGGGGGGTCGCAGGGGGGGCCAGGTATACCCCCCCAGGTTGTGCGCAGTGTTCAGCACCGTGTGGTAGCTCGAAATTATTTTTTGGGCAGTTTTTACAATTTTTATTGGATTTTTCTATTTTTAGAGGTTTTCTAAATTAATCTCGAATTAAGGGATTAGGGTTTTGGTATCTACAGAATACCTAAAAAAATTGTATATATTGTATGGTGAATGGAAAAATTATATATAATGAATATAAGAAAGGTTTTCCTTGGTTGAGGGTTTCCGGTATAAATCTCTATGTACTATGTGTATGAGCCATTGATTAAATTATGTTTTGCTTAAAAATCTATATGCATTTTTTTACTTCACAGGTTTAAAACTTACATTTTGATCTAGTGCCATTTGCACTCCTTTGATAAGAACCCAAAGCTCTACAGAATTGTTGGTGTCGCATCCGAGATTTTCTACGATGAGGCTTTGAATTTTGCCTAAGTTGTTTCTTATGACCGCTCCATAGCCCGAGTGTCATGGATTGCCTTTGATGTGCCGTCAAAGTTGACTTTATGAAATCCTTGTGGGGGGGGATCCACTTAGAGGGACTGAGGGATTTTGAAAAAATGGGGGGTTGTTGAGGAGGGGTGGAGTGTACAAACAAGAATCCCTAGGAGTTGAGGAGCGAGAGATCACCTGGGTTAGTTGGGAAGTCTTCCTTGGTCCAATATTGCAGTTGAAGATTTTCCTGGAGATGCAGGAGGATTGTGTTCCAGAGGAGGGTGGGAGGAGATGGTTGGGAGTAAAATATTATTTTGTTTCTCTCTTTCCATAGTTGCCAAACTATGAATCCTCGTAAGAGTTGCCAGGTTCTGTTCAGGATAGGAGTTTTGAAAGAGCCTGAGCCCTAGTCCCTCATGGTGCTAGTGATGCTATTTTTGACTCATTTGGTTCTTCTAATGAATTGAGTGGCCTAGTTTCAAATGTTCTCACTGAGTGGACAATTATTTAAGAGGTGTTCAATGATTCTACCCACAGTCCATTGCCAATTGGAGTTCCTGATGAGTAGATTTCCATCATTGCTAGGGAGAGTTGTTGGGGGTATCTGCCCACAAATATGACACTTTGAGAGTGGCCATATCTAGAATGTGATTTTCATAGGATTGTAGATTTTCTTCCACTGGTAGGGGTGGCATTTTCTACCAGTAATCCATCCAGAATAGGGAATTATGACCATTTTGAACTTCCCAGAAGGCATGTTCCTATATGAGTGGTCGGTTTTTCCAGGCCGCATTCCAGATGTTGGAGCCTTCGATTTACTCTTGCATTATTATGAGTAGATTTTGATGTGTGTTTAGGGCATATTTGAATTTCCAGAGTTATTCCAAGATCTCTACTAGTGTTTTGAGCCATCTCCACCAAATTCTTTCTCCCATGGTGCTATTTAATTTTCCAGGGTCCTGAAGGCCTAGACCACCTACAAATTTGGGCTTACAAACATTGTCCCAGCTGACAAGGGCCCATTTTGTGTTTGGGTTGTGTCCATGCCATAGAAATTGTCTTTGCAGATTCCTTATTTTATTTATGACAGATTGAGAGGCATCTAGGGTTGAGAAGAGATAAGTTGGGATGGCTTGGAGGATTGACTTTAAGAGAACCAATATGGCTGGGAGGTTGAGGGGGCGAAAGGTCTAGTTTCTAAGAGGATTGGTGATGGAGAGTAGGAGGGAATCCCAGGAGATGTTTCTGGCTGTTGAGTTAGAGAGAGGGAGTCTCAAGTAGTCAGAGGGCAGAGTGCAAACAAGCATATTCATAAGTTGAGAAAGATGTTATTGGATTGCTACAGGATTATTAAAAAAGAAGAGATGTGATTTGGCCATATTGAAGGTGGTGTCGAAGGCTTCGCTGAAGTCGAAGTGGATGGAACTTAGTTTAATTTCTTCTTGCATGGTGGGAGTGTTCATTAGTAGTGTGTCATCGACAAACTAGCTATGGGAGGCTGCTGGTTGTAACCCATGAAGAGGGAGGCCTTGGAGGGATCCATTTTGAATTGAGGCCTTGATATAATGTCCTAGATGTTCAACCATTATGACAAAAAGGAAAGGGGAGAGAGGGTCACCTTGCATTATTCATCTTGAGTGGGGGAAGGGTTGAGAGGGGACACCATTGACGAGGATCGAGAAAAAGGTTGAGGAAATGAGGTTCATTATCCAAGAGATCCAATCCTTGTTGAAACCAAAAGCCGATAGGAGATCTTTCATGCATTTCCATCTTAATTTGTCAAGTTTTATAAGCATACCTATAATGCGGGTGATTTTGAGCGAGTGAATGATTTCATGGACAAGTATGATGTTGTCCATGATTTTCCTTCCTTCGACATATCCTAATTTCTCCTTGGAGATGATGAATGGGATAATTGGTTTAATTCTTAGAGCTATGACCTTGGAAATGATTTTGTAGATCACATTGCAAAGAGTTATGTGTCTGAAGTTATTTGGATTAGTGACCCTTTCTTCTTTGGGAATTAGAGTGAGGAAAGTGGCATTTAGTGATGGAAGAAATTTGCCTGAGCTACGAGATTCCTCCACCAACTGCCACACTTCCCCCCTTAGTATAGGCCAACAGGAGTGGAATAAGTCTCTTATGACACCATCTGGACCTGGAGCCTTGCCTATGGGTAACTCCTGAATAGACTCATCCACTTCTTCTTGCACTATTGGTGTCATGAGAGCCTCATTCTGTTCTTGGGTGATTATAGTTGGGATATTTTGGGTCCCCCACTCTATTGTTGAGGTGCGGTCTACATAGGGTTCTGAGAGGAGATCCTTGTAGAAATCTGTCAGCTCATGTGTTATTTCCCGATGAGTTAACAGGGTGTTACATTGCGAGTCATCCAACTTTGTGATGCGGTTGATGAGGCGTCTGTGGATCATGGAATGGTGGAATAATTTGGTGTTTTTCTCTCCCTCATTGAACCATTGAACCTGTGATTTCTATCTCCACAGAATTTCTTCATGCTTGTGTCTTTCTTCTAGTTTCATTTTGAGTTCATTCTCCTCCTTTTGCTAAGTGACTACATATCCTATATGAATGATTTGTCCCTGAAGGTTCTCTAGTTTTTGTTCCAACATTTTCCTTTCCTGGAAAATGTTCCCAAAGACTTATTTGTTCCATTTTCAAACCCTTTGTTTGAAATATTTGAGTTTTTGCTGGAAGAAATACATTTTTGTACCTTTCTGTGTTTCCGCAGTGCTCCACTAGTGATGGGCTAACTCTTAGAAATCTAGATGGGAGAGCCAAAATTTATCAAATCTCAAGGGTTTAAGCTTCGGGGTAGAAATAGTGTCAACCCAGAGCTGAAACGACCAGTGGTATGAGCCTTCCTTCAGGAGGATGTTAGAATATACTAGGGGACCTTCCAAAAGGAGATTTTACAAGATGAGAAAGCGATCAAGCTTGCATGTTATTTGTTGGTGACCTGATATTTTGTTGGTCCAGGTGTAGGTGCCATTGTTGTTGGTTGTGGAGCCTGATTATCTTCCTGATTTATAGGTCTTTTACTTTCAGCCGTTTTTATACCCCATGAAGTATTTACACCCCAGAAGTATGTACACTCTTCCACGCGGGG
>JZKD02S2422745.1:65980-83686 GCA_000966675.3 Picea glauca
TATACCCCATGAAGTATTTACACCCCAGAAGTATGTACACTCTTCCACGCAGGGGAGTGCAGAGGGGGGGTACCCCCTCTGCGGGGTCTGGGGGGCCTATCCCCTCGGCTGGGGGCAAGTGGGCCCCAGCGGGGGTTCGGGGGCGAAGCCCCCGAAGAAAAAATTGCCTTATAAAAGTATATTGCAATTTCAGTGTAAATCTGGACCATTCATTATAAGGTCGCAGATCTAACGGTAGAGATTATGTTAGGTTTTTTTTCCCTAGAAGGCAACCCTCTTTTATGAGGGAAATGTATTGCGACTATGGTTGATGGTGAATATTGTATTCTGAGAGAGGAGACTGTGAGAGAAATAAGAGGAAGTCACAACGGGTTTTGCTGTAGGTTGTATCCCTTCATTTGCTGGATAATAAAAAAGGAAGGACCTGGCAATTTCTCTGCTGGACATAGCCCACACTGGGTGAACCATGTAAATCTATGTCTCTCTTGTATTGTGTGTCTTCTGTGTTTTGTTTCTGCATTGGTTTTATTTTATTTCTCCGCGGTCTTGTTTTTCTAACAATGGCCATTCTCAATATCTACCAATCTGAGGTTTTCTACGACTTCCTGTAATTTTTCATTGTCTTGCTCCAAGCACTTTTTGCCCCCTCGTTTCTCCTCCAGCATGAGAATCATGTTGAATTTGCCCCCTATTATCCATCACTTGCCTTCTACTAAAGAACCTAGGTAAGTGAGGTTCTGAAGAAAGAGGTATTTGTCCTGGCTATTCTGTGGTCCATAGGCATTTGTGATCAATCCCTCTTTGTTTGAACCAATGTCTCTCTAGTGCACTATGATGGTGCATGGGGTGGAGAGGCCTTGATCGAAAATGATTGTAGCAGGATTCCATAAGATGTCCAGGCCTCCTAAAGCCCCTTTTGATTATGTTTGATAGGATTCACAGTTGAACCAGCATATTTTGATGATACCTTGTGCAATTTTCTCTACACATTTTGTCTCTTGTATCAGGAATATATCACGGTCTTCCATTTTGATGCAGTTTCGAAGAATCCTTTGTTTGGATCTTCCATTTAGGCCTATGATATTCCACGTGAGGACCTTCATAGTTAACAATTTGGTGGGTGGGAAAAGGAGCTCTCTAAGAGCCTCTGAATATGTCCCGAGTTGATCATATAATTTCCTTCCTCCTTTATTATATGATGAGCTGATTTTCTTCCCCTTCACTTGTTTTATTTTGGGTGTTTTCTTGGATCTTGGTTTGGGTGTGTGTTGATCCCCAACCTAGATGTAGCCCCTGCTGATGAGTCTAAAAATACTTTGTGAACTTTCCTGATTTGGTCCTCTGGTAAGGTTTGGAGACCCTTCTTGTTGAGTGATTCCTCTAACCTGTCTAGGTCGATTTCTGCTAGGTCCTACTCATCCATTTCCATGACTGTGTCTTCCTCTCTTTCTGGTTCTTTCCCTGAGACTAGATGAGTCTGCGGATCTGCCTGGTTTGTTGGGGTTTGATACTCTTTTGATGACTGATCTTCCTTGTGCTTGTTCGGATATCTCCCCATGGTCTTGTAGGGGTTTTCAACCTCTTCTGCTTCTGGGAGGCAGTTAAGGGCTTCAAATGAATTATTATTTGGGTTATTTTTTCCATTGTTGGATGTGGGCTTCTTCTGTGCTTGTCTCCTTCGATTTTGAACCTGGGTAAATCTTCCTTTGGTCTCTCTTCAACTTCGCTCTTGGGGGGGCATTAAGAGGGAAATCTCTGAAAAGGTGTCCATGTTCATGGCATTTTCAACATCTGAAAGGGAAGTGTTCATAGTCTATGGTTTGGGCCCATTCCTCGTCTTGGTATTATAATGTAACTGTGCTTGGAAGAGATTTGGAGATGTTCATATAGACATATATCCTTGCGGTAGATTTAGAAGATTTGACATATTTATCGAGGGTATTGGCTATGCTCAATAAAATTTCCTCTAACCAAAACTCTTGGGGTAGGGAATAGATTCAAATCCATACCGGTGCTTATGCAAAGTTTTCCTTTTCTGGGCATAATCAGTATGTCTAGAAGCATAGGTAGAGGCCGACCGAGTTGTAGAAGTATGGTCCCCCTTCAAAGATCTTGTCCTTGTCCTCCATCTTGTAGAATATTACTATAAAGAAACCTTTGGATCTCATTTGGATCTCATAGTCTCCCTTGGGGTTCCACCACGCCTTGATCCAGTGAGTTAGGTCACTTTTTGAGGGCCACAAACCTAGGAATTTTCCTATGAGGGCATGGTCTCGCATGAACTGCGTGTGATCCCCTATCCTGGTGGTTTTGATGACGTACCTGGGTGAAACTAGGGCTTGGGGGATACATTTGTCAAGTATCTAGGCCCTAGCTTCTTTTGGATGCGAGGACTCAACATCTGTGTTTGAATATTTGCTTATATCCATCTCTTCCTACATATATTGGTCTCTGAAGTGCAATGGTGACTCAAAGGATGGTTGGGGCGCTCGCAAGTTCTCTGGATCGTTGGCGGCGATGTTACAGTAAGAGCGATCTTTCGGCCCCCCTTCTGTTCCCATTCTTCTGAGGCGATTAGAGTTGCAGGGTTGAGGCAATCAACGCGTACCAAGGGAGTCAGAGAAGGTCTAGGTTGGTGATAATTGTGAGCATGAAAAAACCGTAAAAATTGCAAAGACAATTTCCAAAATACTACATTTATCCAAATCTTAATTATAAATACTACAATTTTATTTATTAAATTTACTTAAATTTATTACTAAATATACATAATAATAAATAATAATTTCATTAAATAAGCTTCAACTAATAAAAATTTTCAAAATACCTTAATTTGAATTTGAATATCTTAAAAAACAGTTAAGTCAAAATACTTCAATTTTATTATCTTAAAAAAACAATGGAGGTAATGTAGATCATATATATACTAAGGAACACTAAATCCTTTCAAAAATCATAATGAATTTTTTAAAATATATTTAAATTTAGTTTTAGGTTTTAAAATGAACTATGATAACTTTTTCAAGTATTTTTAAAAGATATATGAATGAAAAATTATATAGCCATGAATATATGAAACTATGACATGGCCAACTTTTAAGGTGATTAAAAAAGAAAAATAACTTTCACAAATAGAAGACCAACCTTTTTATCAATATTGTTCCCAAAATTTGTTGACATATTTTACTATGGATAGGAGGAAAAATGATAACAACATTGGTTGTAAAAGTTAGAATGATATTAAAAATTAAGATTTTAGAAAATTTGTTAAATATTGTACATGGAAGAAAAATTAGAAAGGACATCACAAGAAAAGTTGTAATGGTTGAATCATTATGTACATCCTCTACAATACCAATACATTTCATTTTTTTTACATTTTAATAAATTATAATATTATTTAAACATTTCCGAACATATACATATGAATTAACATCAAAGTAGAAATTATTTTTTTAAGTGATTTAGAATATTTTTACATTTTAATAAAATGTAATATTATTTTAATAAAACATAATATCATTTAAATATTTCTTTTATAATTAGCTTAATTAGCAATATGAATATATATGAATCAACATTAAAGTATAAATTATTTTTTAAAAGTGATTTAAATTTTTATTTGGAGATCCACCTTTGTTAAATGAATTTTGTTATTAATATTAAAATATTATTTTGATCAATTAAATTAAAAAAAAAATTCATAAAAATTAATTTATCATGTTATAATAATAATCATATCATGTTTTCTAAAATGCCAACAATATTAAGAACAAATTAACATAGAAAAAATAATAAATTAATTTATTAATTTAAAATATTGATTTTTTAAAATTAATAATAATATTAAAAATTTAAGACTTAGACTATTTTGTTTTACTAATTTTGTCACCAAAAAGTGATTTAACCAGGTAAAACTCCATCATAGTTCATTTTAAACTTAAATTAGTTATTATCCTTATGCATGCTTAGGTTTAGGTATGGAAAATTGAATTGATATGAGGTTGATCCTCCATTGTCATTCTTTTGCACACAAAATATTTATTCTCTTCACTATTGTTATAACATCAACAATGCAAAGTGATTATCATTGTAAATTTTTTATTTTAATAATTAAATCTCAATAAATATAAAAATATTTTATATGAAATTATCTATTATTACTATGTTCAGTAACTTATTTTTAATTAATAATTATTTATAATAATATTTAATATATTATAAAAAAAATGAATTGTTATTATATTTAATAGTTTATTTTTAATTAATAATTATTTATAATAATATTTAATGTATTATGAAGGAAATGGAAAGTGTGCTTTGAGTTATAAAATATTAAACATATAAATATATTATCTTCCATATTATTTGACTATAATTATAACAATATTAATTTAAGGTTTTATTGTTATAGTTTTTGTTTTGTAAATATAGATATGTCTTTCATTTAGAGTTTTATTGTTATGATTTTTGTCTTCTAAATATAGATATCTATATTTTTGTCTTCTAAAATGACAATGGATTAGGTACTTTTACCATGTCTCACTTTTATATATGGTGATTGGTTAATTTGAAAGAGGTGATTGGTTTGTTTCTAACTTTAAAGGTTTTCAAAAATCCAATAACATTTCAGCTAAAATTATTATTATACATTTTTTCATTAACAACACTTAAGAAGTTAATGCATAGTATGTAAATAGTTTATCAATGCATTTTCATATCAATACTTGATAAGTTAAATAGATGCATAGTATGTAAATTGTTTTTCATATCTTTATTACTAGCACATGCGTTTCATTAAAATGAACTGTATTGAGTTGAAATATCTTTATTTTTAGCACATGCATTTCATTAAAATGACAATGGATTAGGTACTTTTACCATGTCTCACTTTTATATATGGTGATTGGTTAATTTGAAAGAGGTGATTGGTTTGTTTCTAACTTTAAAGGTTTTCAAAAATCCAATAACATTTCAGCTAAAATTATTATTATACATTTTTTCATTAACAACACTTAATAAGTTAATGCATAGTATGTAAATAGTTTATCAATGCATTTTCATATCAATACGTGATAAGTTAAATAGATGCATAGTATGTAAATTGTTTTTCATATCAATACGTGATACGTTAAATAGAGGCATAGTATGTAAATAGTTCATCATTAATGCATTTTCATATCAATACGTGATAAGTTAGATGCATAGTTTAAAAAGTGTACTTAGATTAAGGCTATAAAATGTATGATATTTTAAAGTGTTTTTAAGAAGTATTGTATTTGTTTTCTTAATGAGATTTTAAAGTGTTTTTTAAGTAAGAAGAATTGTATTTGTTTTTTTAATAATAAATTTTCTTTAGGAATGTTATAAATAATGAATTTATCAATCAAAATAAGTAGTATCAAAAAAAGGAAATGTATGGAAACAATTACACATCTCAAATATAACACAGTCATATCTCCAACATTATCCAACATTATCTATACATAAGGTAAATATGTATTATCAAACTATCCTTGGGCTTCAAGGACTATATCGAACATTAAATTTCACATTTGGTGTGTAATTTCTAAGGTATAAAAAAGGAAATTATGATAATTAAAGTTAGTGGTGTAATAATAAATTCTAAATCATGAATTTTGAGTATTCAACAAGTTGTGTTCTCCTTCACTTCACATCAAGGGTGAAACACCTTCTTAAATCAAATCTCAACCATTTTATTATTGTGTACATCATGTTTTAAAGCAAGTTGTGTTCTCCTTCACTTCACATCAAGGGTAAAACACCTTCTTAAATCAAATCTCAACCATTTTATTATTGTGTACATCATGTTTTAAAGCAACATTGTGTACATCATCTTCTCAACTTTATTGTACTTATGTTATTGTGCATATATCTAGATTCTATTGAAATGAGTGTTTTTAGTATTTTATGGAAATTTTACTTTTCATTAAGTATATTGTTTAATTAAAGTAGTAATAACTATGAAATATTAAGAAGGAAATAAATAAATGGTATTAGAATCATAATAGAAAATAACATTTTAAAAACATAATAAAATAGTAAATAATAATAGAACGGTAGTGAAATAATTAATTATAAGAAAAATGTGTTTCACTATATTGTTTAATTAAAATTATAGTAACTAAGAAATATTAGGAAGAAAATAAATAAATGGTATTAGACTAATAATAGAAAATAACATTTTAAAAACATAATAAAATAGTAAATAATAGTGGAATGGTAGTGAACTGATTAATTATAATGAAAGATCTAAAATAAAAAGAAATTACCAAATGTAATTAAGACAATAGATAAATAAAAAAAATGTTAAAAATAATCTTATGGTTGACTAGTGAAATATATGCATAGATGTTTTTGTATGGATGGATATTTAATCAATGTGGAGAAGGTAGTGAAATATGTTTTTGTTCCGGAAAATGTTGACAAGAATGGATTATAAGCTAGTTGATTAAGAATATGTATATAATTTTTTTTTCATGGGTGGATATAAACAATTATATTTAATCAATGTGGAGAAAGTAGTGATATCTTTTTGTTCTAAGAAATGTTGACAATAATGGATTAGAAGCTAGTTGATTGAGCCTTTCAATGCACCCTTCATTGTGTTAAATAAGATATTGGGTTTACTTAGTTGTCATGGTCTCTGTGAAAGATTGGACTACAATATTTGTGCTCTCAATCATTGTATTTATATAATTTGGATTTTTTAATTTTAACTTTCTAATAACCTATTATTTAGAAAATTGAATACGAGACTTTTTTTACACACAAAATTAAATTCTATTATGTATTGCATACATTTACACACAACAAGAGATCTATTATATAGAGTTTTTCAAATGTAACTAATTCCTAAATTAAGAGGAGATGTTGACAGAATCTCTCAACCTATTTCTAACAACTCACAACAATAATGGAGTCATTATCTCCAACACCCCCCATTTCTATTTGGTCTGAAATCTCATAGAATATGCTTTTTCTCAACCATCAACTTCTATCTACCACTTGATCCATTTAAAATAAAATTGCTTCTCATTATCAATGAAGTATTTGTAGGATCAATGATTCTTGATATACCTGTTGGAATAATGTTGAAATATCAACTATTTGTTAGAGTTGGTTTCAGGTTTGTTATAGCTGTATTCATTTATAGCTTCTAGGTTGGTTTCAGATCCACCTTTGTAGGAGGTTAGTTCAAGGTTGTTGTGAGCACCTTGTGATATATATATGTAATTCATTTACATTAATAAACAATTAACACAGATTATGTGAGCGTAGACTCACGTGTGATGTGCCCTTGTGGCCTCACTGTTATTGATTTTAATTTGGTATCAGAGTCGTGAGGAGATCACTCGAAAAAGAGAGTCGCTCTGCACCTGCAGTGGACCAGTGTGAAAAGAGAACGAGCCAGTAGGTTGTACGTTGGTTGTTGTATTGTTATACGTAGAGCCAGAAAGTTTGTACGTTGACGTATGAAGGTTAATGAGTGAGTCATCTAGTTGTTGAAGACCATCAAGCTAGAGAGTCGTCCCCTGGAACTATTGTTGAGGGTGTCATATGACAAAAAACGTGTGGCTGTTGAGAAAAAGGCAGTTCGTTGGAGTCCATGTGACGGTTTCTTTTGCCTGGAGCGGGAGCAGGCACCAGAAATTGAGATTGTCGTTAAGGTGATTAGGAGCAGAAGCCAACAGGAAATGGCTTGCATGTGTTTGGAGCCAGTGTGTCTTTCCTCGGGGCAGCAACCAGTGTGAAAAATATGTAAGGGAGTTATGAGAAGCCATCGCTTGCCATTACGGAGAGCGTCGTTGTTCGCTGGTGTTGATATGAGGATGCTGCTAAAGGAGAGCGTGGACGTTGTTGGAGGATTGTTGAAGGAGAGATATTGTCCTTGATTGTTGCCCAGGTCTGATCACTCTTGAGGAGGCGAATCATTGTCCCTGTGTGGGAGAGTTGTTGTGTGAGAGGACATGACTGAAAAAGCACGGAGTCCAAAGCATGGAGAGAATCTGTGAGAGAAGAGTCGCACCACATTGTGAACCGTATTAAGAAGTCGTTGCTGCCATACAATTTGTGTGGAGATGCATGCCAAAGTAGAGCCATCGTTACCTTGTGAATGTGTGTGAGCCCGCGTGAAAGGGTGAATCTGTCGTTGGACGTGTGAGTGTGCGTGCCGAGTGAAGTTGCGCACTATGTAAATTGTGAATATCCGACCCAAGTCGTGTCGCTCGTGAAGATCCACCACTGGGTAAACCGGGATAAGTTCTTACAGCCAATAAGCCGAGCCAATGAGTCGAGATGAGTGGAATGGATCTACATGAGAAAAGAGTGATTGGGTGAGATTTAGCATGCTAAAGAATGAGAAGCCAATTCCAAGTTATGAGGGAGAGTTTCTATTGAAACCTATGTGTGAAGATCCTTGTGTTGAACGTTGGAAGACAGATCATTGCAGGGGACACTATACCTGTGGATCACGATACCTATAGAACGACTGATTATGTTTGAGGGAATTGCATGCTTCTATTGGAGGTATATCTGCATGGTGTAAACCAGTGTGAAGGAGATTGTTCATTGTTGGAGTTGTTTGTCTATCGTTGTTTGTATAATCACTTGGCTGGAGCTCTTTGGTATCGCTGCCCAAACTATAATCACTTGACTGGAGTTGTTTGACATAGAATTGGTGCATTGACCCTTCTCTCTGCATTGTATCTTGGTAATTTCAGTTATATTCAGTTCTGCTCCTATTATTTAATATGGTGAACCTGACGTGAAGCGACTTTGGTGCTTCTCTCAAATCTGCGTGAGAGCACTGTTGAGATCTTCTCTTGTTGCAAAGAATAAATGGATCTGTGTCCGGTTGGGAGAGTGCACAGTGCATTGTGGAGCTGTGATATTGGTTCCCTTGGTAAGTCTAATTATTGTTGTCACTGCCATGGTAAATATTGGAGGACGAACATTTTGAAAGATGGATTGGAGGAGCATCGTGAAAATTGGATTAGAGAATTTTTAATGGGTCAGCAAAGGAGAATTAAACAGCTCCGGAGAGAGCTGAAACACATGTGGATGAAGAATCAGCAAGCGGAAATATATTTTGCAGGTAAATATAAAGTGTCTTCAGCAGTAGCTGACGAACACATACCTGATGGAGACCAGGATCAGATTGCGGATCTAGAGCAGATTGATGAAGATGAAGAAATCAATGCAATATTGAAAAGGTTAATACTAGTTTTACCATCATTTTTAGGTAAAAATTTTGATCTTTGGAAAATGAAAATGGAAGGTTTACTTGGATCAGTAGATTTATGGGAACTTGTTCAAAATGGTTATGAAGATCCTACTGAGAAGAGAAGAGATAAATTAACATTATATCTTGTTAGTTCAACATTGAATAATGGCATCATGTCTGCTCTTTTATATGAATTTGGTGAAATAGAGAATGCAAAAATATTTTGGGATAATCTAGAGATGAAGTTTAGTGTGAGGGGGAGAAAGATAGCTAAAGACGAAATTAATCACGTCACTGTTGTTGAAAATGATGAGTGTATTGACAGTCTTATAACTGAAATAAAGATTGGAAATGATTGCATTGAAATCGCAATGATTGATGATGAAAGTGTGTATGTAGCTGATTGTGATAATGAGAATGAAAACCTTGTGGAGGAAGATCTATTTGAAGCAGAGACATATAAAGTCAGATTTGATGAAGACAATTCATCTAATGAAGAGTGGTCAAAATTGATGCATGAGAAACATCTTATTGACGAATTGTTGTTTTGTGAGAAGAATGGTCCCCTTGCATACACAAATCAAGTAGAAGACAACTTTATTGTTGCAATGAAGGAAGAGAAGGAAGATGAAGAGGGGAAAAATCAAAAAGATCTCTTAGAAGAGAAAAATGAAATGAGAAAAAATTGTATTGATACTCTAATGAATGTTTTTAAGTGTGCATGGTTTACTAAGGAAGAATGTGATGTGAAGCACTTAGGTGAACTGCCAGATAAGTTTGATGAATAATTAGAATTTATTGAGGAACGGCTTAAAAAGCCATATTATGATGAATGCAAAGAAACATTAGATTATGATGAGGATTGTATGGACACTGAAGAAGAAGAAGACTGCATTACAGATATAGAAATTGAGTCAGTTTTTATAAAGTGGAGTCGTGAAGAAATAAAGTATTACTATGTGCTAATGTTGCAAGAATCCCTTAAGCGGGACATTGATAATTGTACTCAGAAAGAGAAACAACAATCCACTTATGAGAATTTTGTAGAATCTGTAAGTATTAAAAATGAACTCATATTCCAAGAACTTGAAGCAATGTTGAAGACAAAGAACATTAACTAGAAATAAAGGTTGAGAAAGAAGAGATACACAAGAATGACAATGGAGCAGAAAACAAGAGTTAAAGTGTTTCAAGTTTGGAGCAGGAAACGCAAAAAGAAGGACAAGCATCATACAACAACCAAGAAGGCCAAGATGAAAGCACAAGTCAATTGTTAAAGTTATGTTGTAAGCCTAGTTGAGACTTAAACCAACATGCATATTATTCATATTACTTGGAGTGTTGAGAATCCATTTCTCCATTAAGGGGAAGTGTTGGAATAATGTTGAAATATCAACTATTTGTTAGAGTTGGTTTCAGGGTTGTTATCGCTGTATTCATTTATAGTTTCTAGGTTGGTTTCAGATCCACCTTTGTAGGAGGTTAGTTCAAGGTTGTTTTGAGCACCTTGTGCTATATATATGTAATTGATTTACATTAATAAACAATTAACATGGATTATGTGAGCGTAGACTCACATGTGATGTGCCCTTGTGACTTCACTGTTATTAATTTTAATTATACCATGAAAAATTGTCTAGTTACTAAATCATTTTATTAACATACTTCAATTAATCTAAGTACATGGTCTTGAAAAGTAATATTGCTACTAAATTTATCCAACAATCAATCATACAACTTAACATTTTTCACATACACATACATATAAGCCACTTCTTCTTGAGTCACAACATCCTCCAAAAAGCACAAACTATACATGTAGACCACTTATTGAGTCACCGCATCCTCCAAAAATCACCAGCTATAACAAATAAACTCTACATAAAGACAAACCACCCACTTAAATTATATTACTATTTTCTATTAATTAGTTCTGCGTCATATAATTTTACGAACAAACAATAACACAACCAATTTATCTATACATGCTCTTTTCTTCAACACGTTTTCACAACTCAAATTCAAAGCTTTCACCCGTCCCTCAAACACTGCCAGGAAAGCATTGTCGAACTGTTGATCAAGGCAAAACGCCCTGCAATGAAACCAGTCCTTCAGCATTTACAGAATCGTTGACCAACTTTCAACAACATCTACATATCCGGATCGAAGAAATTCCGGACTTGAACGTTCAATTCGGATGCAAAGTTATGTTGGATGCATCTGATGTGGTAACTCCTTCGAGAGTGGATCTCACTCCAGCAGCAGTTTCCTGTCATTCTTCTTATGGAATTAGTATACACTGCAGCAATGCAAGAGAACAATATATCCAGATGCAGCCTTTAGAAGTACAGCATAGGCGTAAACCAGAACTGCCTCTGTGCACTTCACAAATCTGAAATGTTGACAGCCTGAAATTAAAATTCCTTGTCCCGGAGATCAGATAGCCAGGAGAAGTTTATGAAACCGAATCGCATCCCATTGATTATTGCAATGTTGGAACGTTCTTTCTGGTGTTCTCCCGCTGAATGCTTTCGGTCAAGCCAAGGCACGAATTATAGAGGAACTGACGGTTGATAAAATTACAGAGCATTGAAGGAGAGCGTAAATATTTTGACCTGGAGAATCAAGCTGCAACCCTCTTGCTTGACGAAAGGGCTTCAATAGATAGGCTGTACGCAAGACTCCTCAAGGTAATTTCATCCCAATGTAATGGCATTAGATAATTACGATTAGCTAAATATGTCCAGGAAAGTGACAGACGCAGAAGCACCAGTGCGGCTCTTCTCTTGCACAGTGGCGATAGCTTCCGGCTCCTTTCACACAAATCTGCCCAACAATGGTCTACACAAATTGCTACGATCTCTCCTTTGTTTGGTCAGCGAATATCTGGGCAGCGATCTGGTCACGCGGTGATATGCACAGCAGCTCAAAATCTTCACATAAGGACACATAAAACTTCACACGCCTACTCTAACCTATGTACACATGATTAACACTCAAAACATTGCCATGAACACAGCCCCTCTCTAAGAGAGTCATGGTTGAACCAGCTCTAATCCCAACTCAATAAAAGTAAATTGAAGAGGACACATTATTTACACACAAAACTGAATTCTATTATATATTGCACACACTTATACAGCAACAGCTCTATTATCTATGGCTTTTAACATGTAACTAATTCCTAAATTCAAAGAGAACATATCCCTACAATGGGGCATTATCTCCAACACTTTTAACCACTCCATTTCCAATATATTAAAATTTCGTTCACTATATTCAATACGTTCATACTTTTCCAATATATTAAAATTTCGTTAGCTATATTCAATACGTTCATACTTGACGTCCCATTGGGGCCTACAGAAGACCGCATGTAGCGGCTCACATTTCTAGTCGCCTTGCAACCAAAGTTTAGTATGCCCTCTACATCCTCCATTGCTACACTATGGTGCAAGGACTGAACCTAAAGGAAAATTGAGTGAGTCCAACCTATGTGGATTGGATTATTTATTTTATTGTCCTTGCCATTGTTTATTGCCCTTGGCATTGGTCACGAAATAGATCCACATTCACCATCAAGATTTGAACCCTTTTGATTTGGCATCCGTGGTGTTTATTTCTCTAAGTGTTTCCAAATGAGTCCCGTGCTATTTATGGCATTTATGTGGTGTTGTGACTTTTTTGTTTTCAGTCTCACCGTACTTCGAGAGAGCATAGCATTTCTGTGTGCAAGTTCGAGCGGGGGCTTCCAATTTTGCAGTAAGACTGTTCTCTTGTACAGACACGGTTGATCCCTTTTTCCAAGAAAACCAATTAAACTCAACGCGTCTTTACCTTTTCCACTGGGGGTATTTCCTTCACCACAAAACAAACCAGATTATAGGTATTTAGTAGTGTGACAACCTGTTAAAATAGAAAAATTCAAAGATAATGAACTTTATATCTCAGATTAGGGTTTAATTAGAAGTTCAAAGAGAATGAACTTTATATCTCAAATTAGGGTTTAAGATTGGTTCCTGGACAAAATGTTGAAATCAGGGTTTAGCAGTTGTATGGAGAGAAAAGAATTCATTTTTTGAAGGGAAATTTTAATAGGAGCTTAGCAAACTACCACTTTCTTTGTTTCCTCACGCTCTCGTGAATTTCTCCTTACCACTCAAATTCGAATTCAAGATCCCAATCATTACTATTCCCTTTGTAGTGGAATAACACAATCTTAAAATTTTATGAAAACCTAGAAACCCTTTGTAGTGGAATAACACAATCTTAAAATTTTATGAAAACCTAGAAACCCTTTGTAGTGGAATAACACAATCTTAAAATTTTATGAAAACCTAGAAACCCATTTTGTCCTTTTACCTAATTCCCACTGCAAACACCACCAAATATTTTTTTCACCTTCCATGAGAGCATTAGGACTGATGAGAAAGCGAATAGCAACAATCTTTATGAACAAGATTTCACCCAAGTATTCGACTAATGTAGCTCGCTACCACGAAGCCAGATCATACACAAGTATAATTTATTCCAATATCAAGATAACCAATAGCAATTTTCTTTCGGGTGTTTGACATTTCCAAGGTCCCTCAAAGCTTAAAGCTGTAAGTACTACCAAAGCCATCCTTTGCGTGGCTTCCATTACTGATATTCGGGTTCGGGTTGCCATACAGGTAGCGATAATAATTCCCATGTTACAAATAGTATAAACCCCTAAATATGTCGTACCTATAGTAGGATTGTCATTGAGTTAGTGGTAATAATTTCATGTTACAAATAGTGTAGACCCCTGAATATGTCGTACCTATGGTAGCAAAATCCGCGCCAACTAATTTTATAGTTTTCCGAGTTGGTTAGAAGCACTACCATCGACTAGTGCATAGAGTTTATATACAAGCATTTGTTCAACTTATTTGAATTGTAAGTTAATTCGTTTGATCCAACGGTACTATTTGGTAAGTTATATTGATTTTTCTATTATATATATATATTATATTTGGAACATTTAATCATTTTTTAATCATAAATTTTAATCTTATGATTATCAATTGAAGATGTTGACATATTTTTGATAGTTTTTCCAAATCAATAAATGAGATGTCATGTTTATAACTTTCTTGAATTTTTTACTTTTTAACATTTAATTAATATCATTAAAAAATTACTATATAACCATCTATTTGCCACATTCAAATAATTAACAAATTTACTTGAAATTATAAATTTACTTCAATATTAACTTTTTCTATAGATTTACATTTATGTCACTTTACCATATCTACCATACACCTACACCTAGTGATTACACCTACACCTAGTGATGGCCCTTTCATATTCTAATTGCAACCCTTCCATATTCTAAGTCATTGGTTAACTTAATGCGAAAACAATACCTAAAAATTTGTATTAATCAATAGTAAGTAGTAAATTTAACTTAAACTGATCAAATTATTTACTGCACCATTTGCTAGATAGATTATTTACTAAACGTAGGATTTTCATGAGCGTAATGTCAATTAAGGTTTTCTTTAGTACCGGATTTTTACTTAGTTGAAATTTTACCACCAACCATGAGTTTCGGGCTGTGATAGTTTATTTTCCATAGTGAAAAAAAACAGGCACTTGGAGGTACATAAATGATATCCCATTTATGTATATGGCTCAAAATACAATGATATTATTGTAAATTTAATCAAGGCAACAAAAGTTAGAAGTCAATACCATGGTTTCCAAAATTGACTAATGGTTAATGGTTATTTAGGATTTTTTTTTTAAAGAAAATAGAAACTTACAAAAGATTGTGTTTTATTATAGTTATTATTTTTTGAAAGTTTTAATTTTAGACTTTAGAAGAGTTTCAGTTAGTTGTAGTAAGTTTTAGAATAGCTCAGTTCTAGTAAATTTTATGTATTTATCTCTCAATAAGGAAGCTCTAGAATAGCTCAGTTCTAGTAAATTTTATGTATTTATCTCTCAATAAGGAAGCTCTAGAATAGCTCAGTTCTAGTAAATTTTATGTATTTATCTCTCTCAATACGAAATGGAACACATTACAAATTTTAAGCACCTCTTGTTTTCTGTCTTTATTTTATTTTTATTTTAAGAGCAGCACCTCTTGTGTTCTGTCTCAATAAACAATGGAACACATTAAAATTTTTAAGAGCAACACCTCTTGTGTTCTGTTTTTATTTTATTTTTTTGGGTGTTTGCTTGAGAATTTATACAACCGTAGCTGTAAGGAACTCGCCCCTTCCTCCTTCATAGTTGTATCAGAGCGTGAGGTTAGAGAGGAAGCTTGCAGAGAGAGAGAGAGGAGGTCGTACTCTGCCGAAAGCTCGTGGCAGATCGCACAAATGGCGAGGGTTTTCGAGCAAACCCAAGAAATCCACCACAGATTCGTCGAGGGCTAACAAGACTGCCTCTTGCAAGAAAGCCGATGTCGAATCGTCGGGGGCCAATAAGACTGCTTGTAGGAGGGAGGGTGATAATTCCGGATATTTACCCTAGCGATTGTCGCCGGTTGATATCGCACCTACGGTTCTGATTCCAACCCGTGCAGACAGAGCTTCTGATTTGGCTGTTTTCATTGAAATATTTGTGAGTGTTAAATCACATATAGGTTTTTTTTTATTATTTAGGATTTTGGCTCAAATTGGAATTTACATGGCTTCAATTTCAAATTTATATGGAACATTTATATTTATATTTATATTTAAAACTTCATATTTATATTTAAAACTTCCGGAGTTTCTTGAAAGGAATATGGTATATTTTTCACAATAAATATATGTTGTGTATTTCTACAAAGGACGCGAATATGTATTGTTCTTTAGGTTGTGAGTTTGAAATAAAATAAGAATCTATTATTAACTTTATAACATTCTCAATATATGTTCGAGATTTGACATATTGTGGTTCATGGCTATATGGAACTAGTTGATCACTCGGTATAAAAAAGACAGGCTCGGAGATAGCACGGAGAACGATGCAAAAACAATTTTTTTGGATGACAGTATATTTCACAAAATTTCGGCCATTACCAAGGTAAAGACACTCAAGTTGTAGATATCAAGAATGAATTTTTAGAATCTAGTATATGACGTTCTAGTGGCAATAGCTTGAAAAAACAGCAATCTATTAACTTGGAGGGACTATTCAAGGTAGTTTACAATGAATTTGACTATGTTGTAAGACGATGAAATTTAGGAAATTGAATTATATTCGGAATATACAACTTTTATTAATAGACATTGTGAATAACTATGTCAAATTTGATTTTTTGGAATAGTGGTATCTTATTTTTCCAAAAAATTATAGAGAAATAAGAGAGAAATTTATTCTATGACTTTGATATATGTGAAGAAAAAAATAGATTAAAAATAGTTAACAATTTTTTTTTTAAATTATATATTTGAAATATGCATATTTGACTCTATCAATGTCTATAATTTACATTAGAAAAATAACATCAAAACCCAAATATGAGCCAAGCCAACCAATCCCACCCCAAAAAAATTGAATTAAAAATAACATGTGCACATTCTTAGGAGCTTGCACATGATCTAGGGGCGCACGTGTGCTCTAGGAATGTGCACACACTCCTAAAAGTCATTCCTCCACCCCCTACATCCATCTCTCTCTCTCTCTCTCTCTCTCTCTCTCTCTCTCTCCTATATATAGCTCCCCTTTCTATCTTCCCCTCTAACCCCCTGTCTGGATCTCTCTCTCTCCCTCACACTCCTATACATGGTAAGACCTAAACATGGAAAGACTTAGACATCAAAAAACATGGAAATATGTAGACCTAGAACTTAACTTGACATGCCTTAGAATATCACACCCACTCCATCCCTATACCCCCCTCTTCCACTATTTCTCTCTTTCTCTCTCCCTTTGCCCCTTTGTCCCTCCGACCGCTCTCTTTTCCACCTCTCTCCCACCATCTTTCTATCTTCTCATTGTTAGTCTTAGTCTCACTCTCTCTGCCACTCTTTTTCTCTCTATTCCCTCTCTCTCTCTCTCTCTAACTTCCCCTCTCTTACTCTCTCTCTCTCTCTCTACCCCCCCTTCTATCTCTCCCTTTCTGCTTCCCTTCCTCTCACTATACCTCTCTGTAACCACCCTCTCTACCCCCTTTTTTTGTCTCCCTCTCCCTCCCTCTCACACTTTGTCTCTACCCCTCCTCTTTGTATTTCTCTCTCCACCTTCGACACTCTAAAACACTCACTCTCTACCTCACATAGTTGTCTACCTTTTTCTCCCTCCCACACTCTAACAAACTCACTCTCTATCTCCCCTCTTTTCCTTCATCTCTCTCCCTCCCACACTTTCTATCCCCACTCTATGTCTTCCTCTCTCTCCCTCCCAAACTCTAAAGAACTCACTCTCTACTTCCCCTCTTTGTCTACCTCTCTCTCCCTCCCACACTCTCACACACACACTTTCTATCCACCCTCTAT
>JZKD02S2422745.1:88682-125092 GCA_000966675.3 Picea glauca
ATTTAGTCAATCATTGACCACTTTGACCTCGCCACCCTTAGGTGCATCCTGAAAATCTATATTTCTTCTCTTGCTTGAGGAATCACCCCAAGTGGTTCTAGGCCTCAGCATGCCTTGATGCTCTCGAGACTAGACAAAGACAAAACATTGTTATAAGTTTTTTTCCTCAAAGGATTAATAACATACAAAATGATACTTTGTAATTTAACCTAAGACAAATCACCATATATGTTATTGTCAATCGTGAGGGTGTTACCCTCCTCTGTGAACCTAATATGGTTGCGATGCCACCCTGCATCAATTACAACGATCAATTCAAGAAAATTAAACAAATATGCATAAAATCAAATTCATGATACATAAAAAAATAACATCAACACATTATCTCACTGTGAATATCTCATGCCTTGATGGTGATTGGATGGAAAATGGAGCACTAGGTTATAAAACCTGCTCTGAGGAAACCTCTATTGTGGTAGCCTCAATTGATGCTTCGAATGGAAATGGTGGTGGGGTTGGTTTGTATATGGGTACATCCACTATATATGGATGCGATGGAAGAAGTGGCATAGATGGGTGCCCTACATGTGAATCCAATGAGGATGTGTGAAATAAGATAGATTCTGAGGGTGGGTTGTGATAGACCCCCAACGGATGTATACGTGATTGCAATTCCCTAGACCTGAATAGAGGTAACCCAGAAGAAGGGCCCAGGTGCCCATGGAGTGTAGTAGTACTATATCTAGCAAATATTTCCACAACCTGCATACATATTAATAATATTGAACTATTAGTACCAAATAGTAAAATTCAAAAAAATAAACATAACAAAATTGAAAATTATACGATATTTAACTATACACATGGTACCTGTGATGGTGGTGACTTCTCCATCTGAAATGGACATTCCCTGACATCGCCCAGTCCCAAATCCCATAGAAACACAAGAACATTAAAAAATTGAGGATGCCATAAAATAAAGAAATGACAATGGTGAATTTATCAAATGTGACACATACATGTGTGTGGGGTGCACCCAATGAGTAGGATGCATCTATTGTTTCATCAATAGTTGGGCTAAAAGTTTATGCACCCATCAACATAGAGGGTCTATTGCTAGGAAGTAAGAACTGCAAAACAACATACAATAAAAAATCTATATAAATACACATAACACAAAATAAATATATAACGATGAATAACATAGAGAGGGTTAAAATGCTAACCTCATCCATGAATCTATGTTTCCCACTGGGCCCTATAGTCCCATAGCATGTCTTCCTACATCTCAAGCATCTATGATGTTCAAATGGACAGTTTCTATGTCCATGTTCCCTCTCCTCATTGTATGTTGTTGTGCATGTTGAAGCTCCAACCCCTCTATCAATGTCACTGGAAGGAACCTCGTACGGAGATAGTGCAACAAAGCTAATGTGTTTCACTAGGACATAATTCAATGATGAAATGGCTAGTTTTAATTGTTGCAAGATATCTGCAACATGAGGATGATGGGTGGTGGGGCCAGGTATTTTCCTAGGGGGATGAGTACCTAACATGGGATAGTTCTTGGCATGCTCTCAGTCCTATGCACACCTTCAACCCACACCCTGAGAAGTCACCCATGTCAAAGTAGTTGACATGCTTACCCAAAATAAACTCAACCCATAATTTTCTTAGAAAATATAAGGACACCTCCTTGGTATTACAGGGAGGTTTATCAAATACCATATACCACCTATCCATCCACTTTTGACTAATCTAGGACCAATGGTTGTTGTTGTCCATTTCTAGGACCCCCAAAAATAGTCAATATTTGTTGTTTTGAAATGCCCAAATATCTAACTTGGTTTATGTCTAAACGAGTGCTATAGTACTCATACAATGTTTCCCTATAATTAGAAATAGAGTTCAATTTACCTTGGTAAATTGCAATGGACTTCACAATCATGTCCAAATAAGTGGTGAGGGAGAGTCTTCTAGGGTCTCTCATGTTCCTTAATTGTTCCTCAAGGGTTCTTAATATCACCAAACCCTCATCAATTTGATTGTTTACATTGGGTGGTTGTGGTGGGTTGGTGTTTTTATCTCCTTGGTTTTCTTCTGAGTGGTTTACAATGTCTCCTGGTTCCATTTTATTATATATGCTACAATTTATTAAGCCATCGCATGAAAATTAGGTTGGTTTTTTAATTATAATAGAAAACTACAAATTTCTTTAATTTAGATTCTTGGGAGAAAAAGATTAAATTGGAAATGACTAAATAGAGATAAAAATAAAAGAAATCAAACATACCTAGATAGACTCAGACACAATGTCAAGATCATCACCTTGTTTCTCCTCTCTATATCTTCTCTATTTTATCAATGAGAGTAAAAACACGAGAAATTTTTTTTCAAATAAGCACAAATCGCTCTTGTGACCCTTTAAAAAACATTTACAAGAAGTATGTGTGCACATTCCTAGGAACGTGCATGCATTGTTAGGAATGTGCATGCGTTCTTAAGAATGTGTGCATTCCTGCCACTAAACCTAAGTGGCGAGATGAGTGGAGGTTTTGGAACTTCCAAATCTATAGGGTTAGGAACATGTGCATGTTCCTGAGAACATGCATGCATTCCTACTAACCCCCTTGCCACTTTTTCAGCCACCAACTTCATGTTTTCACCCTTATATCCATTTAAAACTATACGGACTTGAAAAAACTATGAGTATATGAGTTTTTGAGGTCCTTGTTATCCCATGAATCAAGATGAATAGGTATGATGATTCCTTTGAAAATGCATTAAGATATCATGTTTTGATCTCAAGAGGTAGAGGAGGATCAAATTCAAGAGGTAGGGGAAAAAGAAACATATCCAACAACCAAAGAGATAGTTCATAACAAGAAAGGATACCGTATCAAAATCCTCATAGATTTAGGGGGATAAGTAGTATAATCTCTCAGCCAAATCAGAGGTATGACAAATCCAAAGTTAAATGTTTTTATTGTAACAAGCTAATAATTATGCACATGAATTTAGGAAGAATAAGCTTGACCTTAGCATACAAGATGAAAATTATTCTAACACCACTGAGAACTATGAAGATTCATTATTGTATACTTGTAATGCTAACTTTTAATGTTAATCAAGAGACTTTTAATGATATTTGGCTATTATATAGTGGATCTAATAGAGAAATAATAGATCTATATTTGGATATTAGATATAATATCATCTATTATACTTAATAACCTTCAAGCTATTAGATCTGTTAGAGCAATAATACCTCAAGAAGAAGATGAAGAAGATGAGAATATTACACAACGTGGACAACAAGTTTCACAAACTCAATCATCATTTAGAGATATTCCAATAAGAAATCCAAGAAGTTTTGTTTAAGGTGAGTCATCAAGCCATGTAGACAATCCTACTCCTACTTATTTTCTCCATAAGGTCTAAAAAGACAAAAAAATTAAGAGAAATTTATGAAGATCTAGATGTGAATTCAAATTTTCCATTATTTTATTGTCAACCCACAAATTTTGAAGAAGGAATTAGAGAAGAAAATTGGGTCAATAAAATGAATGAAGAAATTGATTCCATAGAGAAGAGTGATACATTGGATATAGTAGAATTAGGAGAAGATAAAGATTGCATTGGTGTAAAATGGGTTTACAAAACCAAGTTTAATGACATAGGAGAGGTTGAAAAGAACAAGCCCAAATTTGTAGCCAAAGGTTTTACACAAGAACCTGGAGTAGATTATGGTGAAACCTTTGCACCAGTTGGAAGGTTAGATATAGTTAGAGTTTTATTAGCCATAGCAACTCAAAACATGTGTAAATATTATCAAATGGATGTGAATCCAACATTATGGTATACCATCCTCCAAGATATAATAACGACCCTATCGTTACGGCTATAAGCGAAGCATAAGTGATTTTTTTTTTGTTAAAAGGAAAGAAGGTGATGACAACAAAATTTAACCACACAACTGATGGTGAGCACAAGCACACAGTCCAGGCAACATGAAACTATGACTCCATGCACTGACACAAGGGAAATTGGGTGAAACATGCGTAGAACAAAAAAAAGAAAATGAATACCCGCCCGACAAAAAAATGATCACGCCTACCGGCTAAGGGAAAACATCCCCATACCGACACAACAACCTTGATGCATAAGTACTAGAACCTCAAGTCGCGTGAACCAAATGCCTAAAGGTGTTCAACCCAAGCACCAAAAACAAACTTAAGACGCTCAATGACTCTCACACGGAAGGCACCGACTCTAGCTCAGTTATAATTCACCGCTATCCAATAGGGTGCACCATGATCCCCTCATCAAGAATAATGTCATCCCTAGATAATAGACGCGTCAATAAACTGGGTGCAACATATACTAACGGGACCAAGGGCTCAAGAAGATCCAGCCCACTAGGAGCTGAAACAACTGACAAGACACCCAAGAAACAGATCGACAAGACACCAAAAGATGTCATTCGAAGGAAACACAGGCTAATGCACGTCTTCGCCAACAACTCGACCAATCGTCTAGTCTATGCTAGTCAATAATTATAGTCTAATTTAATCATTGATTACAAATCTTTCAAATTGACATTAATGTACAATCTCAATTAACCTTAAAACAAATCAAGTTGAGAAATTCTAAACTATGAATTAGTCATTAATGTTCCATCTAATTTAACGTTAAATGCAAATTAAATTGAGCAAGACTATTTTACAATTGGTCATCCTCTACCATCTAAATTAACATTAAAACAAGTCTAACATACCACTTAGACTCACGTCTCAATAAATACATGTCTAACTACGAGTTTAATATAGGTTTAAATTATACATTAGTCACAATTCGAAGTTAGATGCAAGTCTAGATTTAAAATTAAATACAAGTCAAGCCTGAATTGCATGCTAATTACAAGTCTACATTAAGAATGAAGTACAATATAACTTTGCATTTACTAAAATATAACCCTATTAACCATGGTAATGAATGGGGCTATAAATATTATATTAATCACAACATTAAATTCCAAGGATTGTCAGCATGATTAACCGTAATTAAAGTGTAACACGTTGTCCCTTAACATTAAAATTGTTGAGTAATGACATTGCACTTTAAGCGGACTACTATCAATGCGGCGGATTAATTACTCAATGACGAGTAAATTAAAAGTGATATTGCATTCAACTACATTGTGGTAAGTAGTTATTTGTGGCTGAGAATGAATGCCATCTGTTAATAAAGCTAAGGTTGGAAAAAAATAGAGTGTAAAATAAACACAAGGCTGTCATGATTTAAAACGATGTCAATGTTGTCCATGGAAAGAATGGAGGTTGTCCACCAAAAAGGGAATGTTGTCAAGCTTAGGGAGTGATATCGTTGTCCTTCCCACTCAAATAAAAAAATAAACGTAGGGGTAAAAGTATTGTTATCCATTAAGGGAATTTCATAGAGATAAAAGGGGATTTAAAGGCTGAGTTGGATCTGGGCGAAGGACTGTCTGTTGAATTCATCTTCTGACTACACCCACCCACATGCAACCAACACAGGTTTTTACCATCACTAAAGTGAATGCAGAATGATAGAGCTGGGTAAAAATGGCTAGGTGAAATCTGTGTCAGGTAGAAACGATAACCAATGCCAGTTAATGAATGAGTGTTGAGAAACAAACGAAGCGTATTGTTTCCCAATCATCCGCTCTGAGTTTTTGTCTCACGCACTCCATGCAACTTCTGGTTGCTGACCAATGAGACTTCACCAATACTTCCCATCCAATGCTAGGGGTACTCTTCTTCCCCATTAGCCCTTCGAGTCGAAAAGGGGCCACGCGGACTAACCAGAGAATCAACGAGATCCCATCTCACCTCACAAGGCTGAGCTACCACTCCTCACCGAGCTCGGTACCCCAACTCCAACAAGCTAAATCAACCAAGCATAAATTTCTGCAGCATAACATTATGCAAACAGAAGATATCCATCATCCTTCTCCTCCCTCCATTATATAGAGTTTTGAAGTCCTTTACTTTCCAAAAATCCCATTTAATTTAATGTTTAATAATTTAATTCATAAAAATCCTCCCCGTACATGTGTCACCCATCCCCTTCATTCCTCCATAAATTAATTTCATTAATTAATTAATAAACCCTATTTCCTTCACTCACCTAAAGGCACTCCTAGAATCGCTCCTAGGTGTCCCCATATCCCCTTACAAGTCTTAATGACTTTCCCCCTTATTAATTTACTAGTTGAGTTTAAATTAGAAATCTCTTAAATGCTAGATACCTTACTAAGTTAGACAAACATCTTTTTCCTTGTGTTTCCCCTCCATTTTTATGTTATCCATTTTTTCCTAGTTTCCTAATTATTTTAGATTTCCCTCTTTCCCCTTTTTATTTAAACTCAAAAAGGCATGTGCAGAAACTTACCATTTTTCCCTTTTTCTTTTCAATGAATAAACTTTTAATTAGCATAATATAGTAAAACAATTATTTCCCCTTTTTAAATTTTATCCCAAAAGAGTTTTATAAATCAATTTAATTGCTTACTCCCTTCTTGTCACAATATTAATGAAGATTATCATTATTATTTATTTTTATTTTATTTTTTTATATATATATTTTTTATTTTTAAATAAATAGATAAAATTTTATGACAAGTATAAATTAGACCTAGACTTTATTTTCCTAGGCTAGGCGACAATTTTATTAGGGGAAAAGTTTTAAATTTTTCTTATCATGTTATTCTTCCTAAGGCCATCTAGGTTCATCCATTTATTAATTAACAATGTGATGTTCCCTTCAGGATGCACTAGGTGCTCCAAGGGTGCCACTCGCCTCCTTTTATTTCTCCTATACGGCGTTCCCTTCAGGATGCACTACGTGCTCCAAGTGTGCCACTCGCCTCTTTCCATTTTTTCTTGTGCAACGTGACCTTTAGGACACACCATGTTCTCCAAGGGTGCCACTCCCCTCTTGACTGACTTGGTAGACATAAAAAACCCATGGATTTAATACTCTACTAGGTGATCTTGTGGGAGACTAAGGGCCTCTAATGAATAAGGCCCCTGCCTTATTGTGCGCCCCTTAAAATCATCGCGATCGACTATCGCAGTCTTCCCTCACGGCATTGTGGGTCCTCTCGAACTAGGTAATCATTAACCTATAGTTCAAGCCATGATAGGAGTGCTACTAGGTTGTGGCAGGGTTGTTGTCCACACCTCTCCCTCAACATCTTTGGTAGTCGTGCGTGACCCCTCTACTCCATGTGTGAGTCTGGTTGACAAGCTATCATCAGCTCGCATCATCAACAAATCATGTCAAAAATAAATCCATAATCATATCATCTAATCTAATGCACTAATATCACATATAAAACAATCAAGTCCCAATAGTTCACTCCCCAACTCAATCTAGAGTCCAAGGGGTTCCATCGATGCCTCTGCATCGTCGAGGTCCAAAATTATGCGCACTTAGTAAAACCGAGTCAAAAGAACCTGTCTAAGTCAATACAACAAAATAACATATAATCACATCCATAGTGCCTCATAATAATAATCAATGATCAGTGGTATAATAATCTAGATCACTTGCAAGCAAGTGTCTTCCAAGAATAAGTTCTCTCAGTGTGTGCAAGAGAAGGATTTTACATAAACCCCCTCTTGGTATAAACTTTGTCCCGAAGTTTCCCAGTATATAACTGCCAAAATAATGTATAGCACAGTATCATAAGTCTATCTATCAAACAAAAATGGAAACTGTTGGCGCATATCATATGCTTCCTCCCAGGTCGTCGAGTGCGGACTATAGTTGTCCCACTAGACCTTGACCTCATCTAATATTCGACATTGTAGTTGTTGAATGTGATGATCCAGGATGTGGATCATCTTAGCCATGAGCGCACCCTCCTCCGACACTAGCAGGGTGCTCAAGTCAAACATGCGTAGGATCACTAGTCAAAATGTCTCAATAGAGACATGAAAGACATCATGCATACACCTCCATAATTAGACAAGGCTAGACATTAGGCCACGGGCCTCTCTTTTCCACAATATCGTAGGATCGCATGAACTTAGGAGATATTTTACTGCCCTTATCCAAACTTGCTCGAACACTTATGCAGTTTTAGCTGCAAAAATACTTGATCACCACATCATAACTACGGTCGACACGACGTGCATTGACATAACTCTTCTGTCGATCCTGCACTTCCTTGATTCTTGGTCTTATAGTTTGCATTAATTTTTCCATTTCTTAAATTTCTTTTGGTCCCACTAGGACCCTATCCTCAAGCCTATCCCAACTCAAGACATTCGACAAAGTCGTCCGTAAAAAAAAAAAACTCGAAAGGTGCCATCTTAATGGTGCTTTGGTAACTGTTGTTAGAAGCAAAATCCACTAGTGGCAAGAATTCTTCCCAAGCCTTTGTTGGTCCAACACGTATGTTCGCAACATTTCCCCAAGGTCTGGTTCATTCGTTCAGTGTACCTATCAGTCTCTAGGTGATACACGGTACTAGAGTTAAGTCAGATTCCCAAGGCCTCTTGGCAACTAGTTCAAAATCGTCCAGTAAACATCGATCCTTGATCAGATAAAATTCTCTTAGGTACACCATCCAGCCTCAGAATATAATTGATGAAGACTCTAGCTATGTGAGGTGCCAATGCATCGTAAGCAAAGGAATAAATGAGCACTCATCGTCAGAGTGTCAACTACCATGAAAATCGAGTCGTGTGTCCTTGACGTCAGTGGCAATCCCACATTAAAATACATCGAAATAACATCCCATTTTGATCTCAAAATAGCATGTGGATCTAGTAATATTATTGGATGTCAATGTTCAGCCTTTACCCATTGAGATTATAGACATCAGGCCACATAGTTTAATATGTCTACCTTTATTAATGGTGTAAGGTCTGCCCTCATCTTCGTGACTCTCGGGTGAGCAATGTACACTACTCTATAAGGCTTGTTTAGGATCAAGCTCCTCAACACGTCATTTGGTGGTACATAAATCTGATTTTTAAACCTCAATAATCCATCATCATTGTTAGTGATAAAAAATGCACTGGCATTTTTGAAAAAATGATGCCTAATATTGTAGGGAAAATTTGACTAGCTTCCCGGGCTCCAAATGAAGATTTTAAAGTACCATTGGAAAGCTCAGGATTTGTAGATGTCGATTGACTATTTAAGCATGCAAAGCGGACTCTCCATGACTGAGAAATTTGATTTTTCCCAAGGCAGTTTATTGCTGGAAAACCTTCCTTTTCGGTGGTTTAGGCGAATAGGACGACTGTTCATTAACCACCGAAAACTGGACTTTCTGTAGATAATTCACTCAGGAGATTTCTCAGTTAACCACCGAAAGCCTTCCATTTCCAGAATGATCGAGTTTTTACACAGATCAAAGTTTTTTGAGTTGGAAAGGTTTGAAACCTCTTATAATGAACATTTGATGAATTATCAAGATAAATCCAATAGCTATTTTTGATAGATCATGGGAACAGGAGGTGTTTCAAAGGTTTTTGGCATCTTTGACAAAGAAAGAAAATCAGGACAATTTCTCACATCAACAAATTCGAATTTACCTCTCTTGGAGAGTTAGCATTCAACCTTGGGAGGCTATCCTGCACTACACCACCACTCAACAAGAGAGAAGAAGAAAAAAATCTGGGATTGACCTCACTTTTGGGGATCATCCCACATCTTTTGCAATCAGATTTTGATTTACTATTTTTAGCTTATTTGATCCATGTTTTCGGGATCTCAAAACTTTTTTGTAAAGTTATAAAGCTAAGGTTAGAAGATGAACCATGGGTTCGACTTTGGAGACTTTTTCATATTGTGTAACTCAAAACTTCTCATTGTCATATGAAGTAATACAAGCTTCTTTTGCCATAACTTGTTCAGATTTCATCTCCTTGTCTATTCTGTACTTGCACTTGGATATTATATTCATGTTGTTATTCTTGTCTAATGCCAGATAACTGTCATCTTATCAATGCATTCATAAGTTTAACTCTACAAGTGTTCTTATGATTATTGTAATTGGCCATTCATATATGTTTATATGTGACTCTGCTGATATAATAATTACTTCTTCATCCATCCCTTTATTTGTAAACTCTCTGAACATTTGTGGTTGAAATCCTTGTCCATCTTGATGTGTTTATGCATGATTTGAGTGAAGAAGTGATTCAGTCCTTTGACTTGATCCAAACCCACACTTTTTATTGAGAAAATATTTACCGAAAGATTAAGTTACCAGGCATCTCTGACTTACAACCTAAGAGAGTTTCCTGGAGTGATAACAGTCATCAAACATAAATCCTTCAAATCTTGGTATCATCATTGTGTTTTGTCTGATAAAACCCTCAACCTCTTTGTACCAGTAATCGTTACGTTGTAAAGTTAGAATTTTTTCATGTAGATTCGTCTAAAGAGGCATCATTGAAAAGATGTGTGGTCTCTGACTCAATGCATATGGCACACCATTCACAGTTCCCTTTATGTAAGTAATCTCGAATTCATATTCGCTAAAAAATTTCGACCAACGTTGTTGTCGAGCGTTCAGGTCACCTTGTGTAAAGATGTGTTTGTAGTCCACTGTGGTCCATCTTTGGTCCAAATTTTCATCCAACAAGGTAGTGTTTCCAAACCTTCAACGAATATACAATGGCTAACAACTCAAAATCGTGCTTCGTGTAGTTCTCCTCATGCTTTCTCAGTTTCCTCGAGATGTATGTGATCACTCGATTGTCTTGCATTAAGACTCTACCTAAGACTTCCTTGGATGCGTCAGTGAATACCAAGAAGTCCACGTCCATGTCAGGGACATTTAGTATTGGTCTCATTTTTAACACATCCTTGAGCATCCTAAAAGATTCTTCACATTTCTCGGTCCAAACCTCGTCTTAAAGGTGGCCTTAGGGACATCATCCTCCTTGATCTGTAACTGGTGATACCTTGATCACAAATCGATCCTTGAAAACAGTGTTGCACCCTTCATCTGATCAAACAGATCATCAATCCTCGAAAATGAATACTGATTCTTTATCAATGTCTTGTTCAAAATATGGTAGTCAATGCAGAGCCTCCATGACCCATCCTTATTTCGTATAAAAATAACAGGCACACCCCATGGTGACACACTTGGATGTATGAGTCCCAAGTCTAGAAATTATTTTAGTTTTATTCTCAATTCATGTAACTCTGGGGTTGACATCCAATAAGGTATTCTCGCTATCGGTTCAGTCCCCGGTTTTAGGTCTATAGTAAACTCCAATTCCCTCTCTAGCGAAATCCCAGGTAACTCCTCTGTGAAGACGTCTGCAAAATTTCTCACCATAGGAAGGTGTTCTATGCCTTCCACTACTCCCTTCTCGTTTAACGCAAGGATCACATAAAGTTTTCATCTCTTGTGCAAGCTCTTTTGTAACTGAAAGGAAGAGATGAACCTCAGGGAAAATCCCTCGTTCCATCCTATAATCATGCTTCTTTGTCCCTCATCATCAACCAAGCTCAATTGTTTCGTCTTATAGTTGAGTATTGCCTCATGCACTTCCAACCAGTCAATACCAATCACGATGCCATAAGATCCTAAGACCATGACGTACAGGTTGGACCTAGTGAAAAAATTTCTCAGGTTAAGGGTACAACCTGTAACCTTTCTTCAAACCTTTTTTTTGGATCCCGAAGCCATTTATACAAATATAACATCATCTTGATCAAATTCCCTTACCTTAATTCATTTTATCATTGCACCAGAAATGAAAATCTCAGTAGCACCAGGATCTATAAAAATACTAAGGGTCTGGTCAATGACGGTACCTGAAATCTTGAGCACAGTTGATTAGTGCTCTTCTTGGCGGTCATTTACCACTGCATGAATCCAATGGGCCTTTCCAAAATTCCCATTCTAGTGGTTCCAGTTGAGCCAGATGCTCCGACCCCTTCCTATGGGCAGTAATGCTAGTAATGTGGCTCCCCACAATCCAACACAGTTTATTCAGTCCAGCAATTCCGGTACCTAAAGTAGAAGATGAAGTCTAACAATAAGGCCAAACTCGAACTTCTTGACCTTACGTTTCTGGGTAAAAATATGTGGAGCATACTAAAGATTCTCCAAAATGGGCCTCGTACTCAAGCACCATGCGACTTCCTTGTCACAAGGCATCGAAATCGTTGAGTTGACGCTCAAATAATTCCTCAGAAAGATACCTCTCATGTAACCGTTCCTTGAACAATTCCCATGCAACTTCATCGACGACCATGTTCAAAAGTGGCAGGAGCATCTTTCGCCATAGAAAAACGCTCCACTTCAGTTGCAAGACCACCATGCACACCTTCATGATGGAAGTCATAATCACGAAGTGTTAATCAAAGGGCCTTCTCTACAACCTTGCCTCAACGAAATTTTCGTCTACGACACTCGTGGACTTGAGAACTCAACTCTCCAGAGTTCTCTGTGGATGCTAACGGTTATAGCTAGGGTGCATTGTGAACCCTTAGGGGTACATGTGGTCTGGCCTCATATCATTATTGTTGTTGAATTAAGGCCCCTTGACATAACCTGGAATGGCCTTGTCATAACATCATCATCCCCTACAACATGTGAATCTATCCCAAGGACTCGTCCTTCCCCTTGGGGTTTCAACTCTGAGGGTGTGGGAACTTTTGGAGGCGTTGTACCTCCTTCCACGACACCACATTGTGAACCTCTGAGGCTTCCTATCAATAAGATCACCACAAGGACACATTAAGGTTTTTAATTAACGCAAGGGTTAATGCTCAATGGTTTACTGCAGTGGAAATCCTAGCGATCCATAGTCGTAGGGTTGAACCCGCTCTGATACCATGTATAACGACTCTATTTTTACGACTATAAGTGAAGCAGAAGTAAAAAAAAAAATTTGTTAAAAGGTAAGAAGATTATGACAACAACAATTAACTGCACAACTGACTACGAATGCAAGCACGCAGTCCAGGCAACAAGAAACTATGAATCCACACACTGGCACAAGGGAAACTGGGTGAAACATGCGTAGAAAAAAAAGGAGAAAATGAATACCCGCCCGACGCAAAATGACCACACCGATCAGCTAAGGGAAAACATACCCATCACGAGACAATGACCTTGATCCACAAGGACAATAAACTCAAGGCACGTGAACCAAACACCTGAAGCCATTCAACCCATGCAGCAAAAGAAAACTTATGACGCTTGACGACTCTCACACGGAAGGCACCGACTCCGGCCCAGTTATAATTCACCACTATCCAATAGGGCGCATCATGATCCCCTCATCACGAATCATGTCATCCCCAGATGATGGACGCATCAATAACCTAGGTGTAACATATACTAACAGAACCAAGGGCTTAAGAAAATCCAGCATGCTAGGAGGCGAAACAACTGACAAGACACCCAAGAAACAGATAGAAAAGGCACCAAAGGACATTGTTCGAAGGAAACACAAGCTAAGGAATGTCTTCGCCAACAACCCAACCAATTGTCTAGTCTATGCTAGTCAATAATTACAGTCTAACTTAATCATTGATTACAAATCTTTCAAATTGACGTTAATGTACAATATAAATTAACCTTAAAACAAATCAAGTTGAGAAATTCTAAACTACGAATTAGTCATTAATGTTCCATCTGATTTAACGTTAAATGTAAATTAAATTGAGTAAGTCTATGTTGCAATTGGTCATCCTCTACCATCTAAATTAACATTAAAACAATTCTGACATACCACTTAAACTCATGTCTCAAGAAATACAAGTCTAACTATGAGTTTAATACAGGTTTAAAGTATACATTAGTTGCAAGTCGAAGTTAGATGTAAGTCTATATTTCAAATTGAATACAAGTCAAGCCTAAATTACACGCTAATTACAAGTCTACATTAAGAACAAAGTACAATCTAACTCCGCTTTTACTAACATATAACCCTATTAACCATGGTAATGAATGGGGCTATAAATATTGTATTAATCACAACATTAAATTCCAAGGATTGTCAGCATGATTAACCATAATTAAAGTGTAACAAGATGTCCCTTAATGTTAAAATTGTTGATTAATGACATTACACTTTAAGTGGACTACTATCAACGCGGTGGATTAATTACTCAACAATGGGTAAATTAAAAGAGATATTGCATTCAACTACATTATGGTAAGTAGTTATTCATGGCTGAGAATGAACGCCATTTGTTAAGGAAGCTAAGGCTGGAAAAAACTAGAGTGTAAACTAAACACAATTTTGTCATGATTTAAAACGATGTCAATGTTTTCTATGGAAAGGATTGAGGCTATCCACCAAAAAGGGAATGCTCTCAAGATTAGGCAGTGATATCACTATCCTTCCCACTCAGATAAAAAAGTAAACGCAGGGGTAAAAGTATTGTTATCCATTAAGGGAATTTCACAGAGATAAAAGGGGATTCAAAGGTTGAGTTGGATCTAGGCGAAGGACTTTATGTTGAATTCAACTGTCGACTACACCCACCCACGCACAACCACCACAGGGTTTTACCATTGCTAAAGTGAATGTTGAATGATAGAGCTGGGAAAAAATGGCTAGGTGAAATCCATGCTAGGTAGAAACGATAACCAATTCCATTTAATTCATGAGTTCTCTAATATCAAATGTTAAATACCATTGCTGCATTAGATTCGTAAAATCACTGAGATGCATCAGGGATTAACTACTGAGATAATAGATTTACTGAGATAACAAAAAAAATTCACCGAGATTAAATTGCTAGGTAACAATTCCCTGGAATTAAGGCATGATTTACTGTTGGGTTAAAGTTAAGAAGGGATGTGGAGAACCAAGAAAACCCTGGACAGGTTTTGTGTTACCGAATAAGGTGAAGCGATGGAGTGGGTAAATTCATGGGCAAGGAAAACGTAGTTACAACCCCACTTCAAACGCAGAGAGACAGTCGTTGAGGGATTTCATTGTGTATGCTCTGACCTTAAAGACACATCGCTCTGGCATGATAATTACGGTTCTTTTCACCAATTCAAGGTGAGGTAATGGATAGAAAAGTAGAAACACGGAGTTGAAATGTCCCTACCAGATTTTAACAATAATAACCTAGTTTTACCTTCAAGTTGGTTGGGTTTTAACACCCTTTTATCTCTGAGTAAAAATGCCCTCAAAGTAGCATAATGCAGAGAATCAAGGTCAGCTAAATGCTGGAAGAATCCCGGCAAAATCGCCCACACATAGATTAACATGCAAAACCTAATCGCAATCCCAACATCACAGTATCAACGTATTTACACATTATGGTGCAGAGGTAAAAACCAAAGCATAGAATATTTCCATTCAAAAAAAAAGAAACACATAGTTAAGTAGCGAGGGAGGTAAAACAATGCAAAGCTAAATTTTTCAGCAACATTTAAAAAAAACACAGAGTTAAATCGTAAAGTAAAGGCAACCAGAAGTAAGGAAAAACACACAATAAATCGCCAGGAGAAGCATTAGAACTCAGCCTTGAATGATTACGAAGGAGGGTATTAATGCAGGGATCAACGCAATGGTCAAAAAAAGTTTGTTGCGGGAAGAAAAACCACCACAAGCACAATACATTTACTCAAACAAGAAAAATCAATAGGGTTTGAAGGCTGGGTAGAAATATCCTCCGCTCATCATCCTCACACAGAAAAGCAAGTCACTGAGATCCATAGGTATTTTAACGTCGAAGCGACGACCATAGATCAAGATCCTGGCTGATTGCTTAGGCGTGGACTGATAAGCTAGGGATGAAGGAAAAAATAAACCGCAATCATCACAATCAATAAACCACAGGATGGTCAAGTCATGCAGGGATCGAAGGCCATGGGAAATCAACATCGAGCTAAAGGCTATGGGGGAATTTCAGTCATCACTAGAATTCTAAGAAAATCATATTCTTTACCCAATTGACATACAAAACTAAAATCATAATTCATACTAATAATCTACCATGAAGAAACAAAGGAAGCATATCGTTTCCCAATTGCTCGTTCTGATTTGTTGTCCCGCACGCTTCATGCAGCTCTCGCTTGCTGACCGATGAGACTTCACCAGTACCTCCCAACCAATGCTAGGGGTACTCTTCTTCCCCTTTAGCCCCCCAAGCTGTAAAGGGGCCATGTGCACTAACCAGAGAATCATCTATCTCCCAACTCACCGAGTTGGGTATCCCAACTTTCACAAGCTAAGTCAGCTAAGTATAAATTTATGTAGCGTAACATTACACAAATAGAATATGTCCATCATCCTTTTCCTCCCTCCATTATATAGAGTTTCGAAGTCCTTTACTTTTCCAAAATCCCGTTTAATTTAATGTTTAATAATTTAATTCAGAAAAATCTTCCTCGTACATGTGTCACCCATCCCCTTCATTCCTCCATAAATTAATTTCATTAATTAATTAATAACCCCTATTTCCTTCACTCACCTAAAGGCACTCCTAGAATCGTTCCTAGGTGTCCCCATATCCCTTTAGAAGTTTTAATGACTTTCCCCCTTATTAATTTACTAGTTTAGTTTAAATTAGAAAGATCTTAAATGCTAGATACCTTACTAAGTTAGACTACTGCTTTTTCCTTGTGTTTCCCCTTTATTTTTATGTTTCCCTCTTTTTCCTAGTTTCCTAATTATTTTAGATTTCCCTCTTTCCCCTTTTTATTTAAACTCAAAAAGGCATGTGCAGAAACTTACCATTTTTCCCTTTTTCTTTTTAATGAATAATTTTTTAATTAGCATAATATAGTAAAACAATTATTTCCCCCTTTTAAATTTTATCCCAAAAGATTTTTATAAATCAATTTAATTTCTTACTCCCTTATTGTCACAATATGAATGAAGATTATCATTATTATTTATTTTGTTTTTAATTTTCTCTCTCTCTCTCTCTCTCTCTCTCTCTCTCTCTATATATATATATATATATATATATATATATAAATCGATAAAATTTTATCACCAGTATAAATTAGACCTAGAATTTATTTTCCTAGGCTGGGCGACATTTTATTAGGGGAAAAGTTTTAAATTTTTATTATCATGTTATTCTTCCTAAGACCTTCTAGGTTCATCCATTTCTTAATTAACAATGTGACATGCCCCTCAGGACGCACTAGGGTGCCACTTGCCTCATTCTATTTCTCCTCCACGACATGCCCTTCAAGACGCACTATGTGCTCCAAGGGTGTCACTCGCCTCTTTCCAATTTTTCTTGTTCGACGTGCCCTTCAAGATGCACCATGTGCTCCAGGGGTGCCACTTTCTTCTTGACTAACTTGGTAGACATCAAAAACCCTTGGAGTCAATACTCCGCCAGGTGATCTTGTGGGAGACTAAGGGAATCTAAGGAATAAGGCACCTGCCTTATTGCGTGCCCCTTATAATTATCATGAGTGACTGTCGCAGTCTTCCCTCATAGCATAGTGGGTCCTCTCGAGCTAGGTAATTGTTAACCTATTGTTCGAGACATGGAGGGAGTGCTAGTAGGATGTGGTAGGGTTGTTGTCCAAAACTCTCCCTCAATATCTCTGATAATTGTGCGTGACCCCTCTACTCCACATGTGAGTCCGACCGACAAGATATCGTCATCCTTCATCATCAATGAATCATGTCATAAATATATCCATAATCATATCATCTAAACAGATGCACTAATATCACATATAAAAAAATCAAACCCCATTAGTTCACTCCCTGACTCGATTCGGAGTCCAAGGGGTTCCATCGATGCCTCTGCATCCTCAAGGTCCAAAATCCTGCACACTCAGTAAAACTGACTCAAAAGTACCTGTCTAAGTCAATACAACAAAATAACATATAATCACATCCATAGTGCCTCATAATAATAATCAATGGTCAATGGTATAATAATATGGATCAGTTGCAAGCAAGTGTCTTCCAAGAATAAGTTCACTCAGTTTCCACAAGAGAAGGATGTTACATACACACCCTCTTGGTCGAAACTTTGTCCCGAAGTTTCCCAGTATATAAGTGCCGAAATAATGTGTAGCACAGTATCATAATTCTATCTATCAAACAAAAATGGAAACTGTTGGCACATATCATATACTTCCTCCTAGGTCGTCGAGTGTGGACTATAGTTGTCCCACTAGACCTTGACCTCATCTACTATTCAACGTTGTAGTTGTCGAATGTGATGATCTAGGATGTGGATTATCTTAGCCATGAGCGCACCCTCCTTCGACACCATCAGGGTGCTCAAGTCAAACATGGGTAGGATCACTAGTCAAAATTTCTCAACAGAGACATGAAAGACATCATGCATACGCTTCCAGAATCAGACAAGGCTATACATTAGGCCACGAGCCTCTCTTTTCAAAAATTTCGTAGGATCCCATGAACCTAGGAGATAGTTTATCCCCCTTTTCCAATATTTCTCGAACTCTTATGCAGTTTTAGACGCAAAAATACTCGATCACCACATCGTAACTACGATCGACACGATGCGCATCAGCATAACTCTTATGCCAATCCTGTGCTTCCTTGATCCTTGGTCTTATCGTTTTCATTAATTCTTCTATTTCTTGGATCGCTTCTGGTCCCACCAGGATCCTATCCTCAAGCCGATCCCAGCTCAAGTCGTCTGACATAGTCATCCGTAAGAAAAAAAACTCGAAAGGGGCCATCTTAATGGTGCTTTGGTAACTATTGTTAGAATTGAATTCAACTAGTGGCAAGAATTATTCCCAAGCCTTTGTTGGTCCAACATTTATGTGCACAACATATCCTTCAAGGTCTGGTTCATTCATTTGGTCTTCCTGTCAGTCTTTGGATGATACACAGTACTAAAGTTAAGTTTGGTTCACATGGCCTCTTGGAAACTAGTTCAAAATCGTCCGGTAAACACCTATCCTCGATCAGATAAAATTCTCTTAGGTACACCATCCATTCTCAGAATATCACTGATGACGACTCTAGCTATGTTAGGTTCCTAACGCATCATACACATAGGAATAAAATATCACTCATCCTCAGAGTCTCGACTACCATGAAAATCAAAGCGTGTCTCCTTGTCGTTAGTGAAAATACAACAATAAAATCCATAGAAATAACCTCCCATTTCGATTCCCGAATAGCATGTGGTTGTAGTAATCCTTTTAGATGTCTATGTTTATCCTTTACCTGATGAAATTCTAGACATCAGGCCACATCATTGAATATTTCTATCTTTATTAAGGGTTTAAGGTCTGCCCTCATATTCGTGACTCTTGGGTGAGAAATGTACACTACTCTATGAACCTCGTTTAGGATCAATCTCCTCAACTCGTCATTTCGTGGTACATAAATCCAATTTTTAAACTTGATTAATCCATCGTCATCAAACATAAATCCTTCAAATATTGGTATCATCATTTTGTTTTGTCCAATAAAACCCTCGACCTCTTTGTACCAGTCATCATCACGTTGTAAAGTTATAATCTTTTCATGTAGATTCGTCTGAAGAGGCATCACCGAAAAGATGTGTGGTCTCCAACTCAATGCATTTGTCGCACAGTTCACGGTTCCCTTTATGTAAGTAATCTTGAAGTCGTACTCGCTAATCAATTCCGACCAACGTCATTTTCACGCATTCAGGTTGCCTTACGTAAAGATGTGTTTGTAGTCCACAGTGGTCCGTCTTTAGTTCAAATTTTCGTCCAAAAAGGTAGTTTGTCACAGACCCCCTACCTCAGCAAGGTCCATTGACCTCCTAGTCTCTGGATCATTCCAAATTATGAGCCGAAATGGCTCTTCGGGCTCTTGTTGGAACCCCTTGAAAAAATCCACAGGTCCCTTTAATTCCCTGGCACGGGCCTTGAGAAAACCTATGCACGTGCTCAACTTTCGATGCCCTTCTCTGTTCTGAACCAACACATAACTCGATGCTGACTCCTTTCCAACTATCCCCTTCTTATCTAGTGACCTCGGGCTATGACCCAAGGCTTAAACAACACTCCTTTCAAGTTTCAGGGTTTCAGGACTCTTGCATGTGAGCTCTCCCAAGATCCTTGTGCTTCGAATTGACGAAACCCGAAAAGGTGTTGAGGTTCTTGGCTACTCCCTTAACCTCTCTCCATGTGACCACTTCCTCGTGACCATGCACTAACACCAAAATGCACCATCGGCTTTTGCGATTCGGGGAATCACGATGCAAGCGTTCCCCCTGTTCTCTATATTTCGAATCCTCGGTTCACAAAATGTTGAAATCTCTCCCTCTGAGAGATCAATGGCCCAGTCCTTCTGGAACCAACGACCACGATCTAACTGGATCGACAACTCGAAATATTTCGGGCCTTTTCTCGAAACCTTGACCACTTTCCACGTGTCCTCTTGTGGATGGTCATGATGGTTTCAGGATTTTATCGATTCCTCTCCTTTGCTTCTACGAGGTTTAAACCTCGTTCTCCTCTTTCCAGATCCAATGGATATCGATCCTTTACGCGAGATCTGACGGTCACGATATGATCTTATTTTTACCTCCTAGGGACTAAATCACATGCATGTATCCTTGATCCAACGACTATTGGGCCACTGTGCTCTAGATCCAACGGCTAGCATTATTTCATGATTTCGACGATTGCAAGTATGGGGTGCAGCCTCCTCTGCTCCTCCAACCCTTGATTCTTGAATGTGTGAATATCCAAGGATTTAAACCCCCTACGCCTTCGCCTGATCCAACGGTTGTTGGGTATTGGCATTAGATATAATGGTTCAGATCTATCCTCCTTGCGCTCTCTCCTCCTCCATGCCTGGACGTAGATTCAATGACCTAGATCTTTCCTCCCAGTGTCAATCCAACGGCAACTATGCTCCTCCTCCTGAGATTGCGCCTCTTCCCTTCTCTTGGAAGAAATTCGATGCTCAAAGGTCTCGACCTTCAATGCTTCCCTTGCGAGCCCGGTTCCTTTGGGTCTCGTCTACATTATAGAAACACTTCCTCTCCTGAGATTTTTCAACTTTGAAACCTCGATGGGGTTTCTCAACCTTCAGCTCCTTTCTTCTGTTTCTCTGTGTGCAAAGGCACTGTTCCTCATGAGATTCGAGACTTAGAATAAGTCCACCCACGCACACTCCTTATGCTGCTGAGATTTCTTCAATCTTAGATCAAAAGTATGTCTTCAAAAGAAATGATCCACGTCCTCTTGGTGATCCTTTTCTCAATGCACACCTTGCAGAGTCCACAGAGTGTTTAGTAACTCTGGTTGTCTTCAAACTCGACACTTCGCTTTCCTTAGAACTCGAAAGAGAGTTATTCTCAGTGCGTTCTATGCACTCACCCAATGCCCTCTTTGTAGAGCTCTATAGAACTTGCAGTAGTTATGTCTTCCCTGAACTCAAAACAGAGTTCCTCCTGTGCACTTCTTGAACTCGCTCGATGCCCTCCTGGTAGAGCTCTACAGAACCTCAGACATTCTGTCTTCCCTCTTTGTGCTTTCCTCTCCACTTTCTCTCCTTCAGGATGTTTAACGATCCAGGGGGGTTTCATTTGAGTCTAATATTTCCTCTGGTGCACCCTCCTGGCACGTCTCTTCCTAAATTCCACAGAATTCAGAAGTGCACTCTATGCACTAGCTTACAAAACCCACAATGTTCTTTCATGCAACCTCTTGCATGAAGCCACAAAGAACCAGACCTGGATTCAAAGAACCCAACAGACAATGACTCTTGTCTGTAACCTGCAAATTTAAACAACACATACATCCACAACATATCATCAACACATAGAGACATTCATTCATGAACTCACAAACACATGAACAACAACATGCAGGAAAAACTTCTTTGTTTGTATTAATCAAGAATGCCTGATTACAATGTGTTTGAGCTCGGATTGCAATAGAGTCTTGGCTCTCCTCTCCTATCTAACCTATTCTCTCTTCTACTCCCCAAACTAAATCTAGATACAAGGAAGATATTTTTACAAAGAGGGGCTCCTTGAGCTCTTCCCTCCATCTCACCAACTCTCATTAATTTACATTCAATTACATTGAATGGTTGTCTAGTCTGAATTGGATCTATATCTCAGCCTTACAACCATTTAAGGCAATTTTCAAATTTTAAAAAATGAGAGGGTTGCATCTCTCTCCTTCCATTGAATTCACAGTTTTATGTGTCGGCTAGATGGCGCATAGCTGGCTTGGAGCGATGCTCCTACATCATAGTTTCTCCAAACCTTCAAGGCATATATGATGGCTAACAACTCCAAATCATGTGTTTCATAGTCCTCCTCGTGTCTTCTCAATTTCCTTGAGATGTATGCGATCACTCGATCATCTTTCATCAAGACTCTACCTAAGCCTTCCTTGGATGCATTAGTGCATACCAAGAAGTACACGTCAATGTCAGGGAATTTTAGTATCGGTGTCATTGTCAATAGTTCCTTGAGCCTCCTAAAATATTTCATGAATTACTCGGTCCAAACCTCGTCTTAAAGGAAGCCTTAGGGAGATCATCCTCCTTGATTTGTAACTGGTGATACCCTCATCGCAAATCGATCCTTGAAAACATCATCATACCCTTCATCTAATCGATCAGATCAACAATCCTTGGCAATGGATATTGATTCTTGATTGTTGCCTTGTTCAAAAGATGGTAGTCAATGCAAAGCCTCCACGACCCATCCTTATTTTGTACAAAAATAACAGGCACACCCCACAGTGACACACTTGGACATATGAGTCCTAGGTCTAGCAATTCTTTTAGTTGCATTATCAAATCCTGTAACTCCAGGGTTGACATCCAATAAGGCATTCTCACTATCAGTTCAGTCCATGGTTTTAGGTCTATAGTAAACTCCAATTCCCTCTCCGGCGACATCCCAGGTAATTCCTTCTGGAAGATGTCCGTAAACTCTCTCACCATAGGAAGGTGTTCTAGGCCTTCCGCTACTCCCTTCTTGTTTAACGCAATGATCGCATAAATATTTCATCCTTTGCCCAAGATCTTCCATAACTGCAAGGAAAAGATGAACCTTAGGGAAACTCCCTGGTTCCATCCTACAATCATGCATCTTTTTCCATTATCATCAACCAAGCTCAATCGTTTCATCTTAAAGTTGATTGTTGCCTCGTGTGCTTCCAACCAGTCCATACCGATCATGATGCCATAAGATCCTAAGACCATGGTGTACAGGTTGGCCCTGGTGACAAACTCTCCCGGGTGAAGGGTACAACCCGTAACCTTTCTTCCAACCTTCTTTTTGGCTCTTGAAGCCATTTCCACAAATATAACATCGTCTTGATTGAATTTCCTTACCTTAATTCATTTTACCATTGCACCAAAAATGAAACTCTCGGTGGCACCGAGATCTATCAAAATACTAAGGGTCTGGTCAGTGACGGTACTTGATGTCTCCAGCACAGTCGATTGGTTCTCTACCTGAAGGTCATTCACTAGTGCATGAATCCGATGGGCCTTTCCCAAATTCCCATGGTACTGGGTCCAGCTGATCCAAATGCTTCGACCCCTTCCTTTGGGCAGTACTGCTAGTAATGGGGCTCCCCACAATCTAGCACACTTTCTTCGGCCCAATAATCCTGGTACCTGAAGTAGAAGCTAAATTCTAACAATAAGGCCAAACTCAAACTTCTTGACCTTAATTTTCAGGGTAAAAAGGTGTGGATCATACTGAAGCATCTCCAAAATAGGCCTTGTACTTGGGCACCGTGTGGTTTCCTTGTCACAAGGTGTCGAACTCGTTAAGCTGACGCTTAACAAATTCATTAGAAAGATACCTCTCCTGTAACCACTCCTCAAACAGTTTCCATGACACATTGTCAACAACCATGTTCAAAAGTGGAAGGTGCGTCTTCCGCCATAGAAAAGCGCTCCCCTTCAGTTACAAGACCACCATGGACACCTTCATGATGGAAGTCATAATTGTGAAGCATGAAGCACAAGGCCCTTCTCTACAACCATGCCTCAATGACACTGTCATCTGCGACACTCGTGGATTTGAGTCTCAACTCTCTCGAGTTCTCGGTGGATGCTAATGTTTCTAGCTAGGGTGTGTTGTGGACCCTCAGGGGAGGTTCCCTGGCCTCATATCAATATCATTGGTGAATCAAGGCCCCATGACATTACCTGGAAGGGCCTTGTCAAACCATCATCATCCCTTACAACATGTGAATCTAGCCCAAGGACTCATCCTTCCCCTTGGGGGTTCAACTCCGAGGGTGCTTGAACTTCTGGAGGCGCCTCACCTCCTTCCATGGCACCATGTTGCGAACCTCTGAGGCATCCTCTAAATGAGATCACCACAAGAACATGTTAAGGTTTTTAATTAATGCAAGGGTTAATACTCAAGGGTTTAATGCAGTGGAAATCCTGGCGATCCACAGTCGTAGGGTTGAACCCCCTCTGATAACATGTATAACAACCCTATCATTATGACTATAGGCAAAGTAGAAGTGAATTTTTTTTTTTTTTAAAGGAAAGAAGGTGACAACAACAACAGTTAACCACACAACTGAAGACGAACGCAATCACACAGTCTAGGAAACATGCAACTATGACTCCATGCACTGACACAAGGGAATTGGGCAAAACATGCGTAGAACAACAAGGAGAAAATGAATACCCGCCCGACACAAAATGACCATGCCTACTAGATAAGGGACAACAACCACATCCTGACACAACAGCCTTGATGCATAAGGACTAGAACCTCAAGGCGCGTGAACAAACGCCTGAAGGAGTTCAACCCATGCACCAAAAGAAAACTTACGATGCTCGACGACTCTCACACAGAAGGCCCCGACTCCAGCCCAGTTATAATTCATCGTTATCTAATAGGGCATGCCATGATCCCCTCATCAGGAATCATGTTGTCCCTAGATGATAGACGCGTCAATAACCTAGGTGCAACATATATTAACGGGACCAAGGGCTCAAGAAAATCCAGCGCGCTAGGATGTGAAACAACTGACAAGACACCCAAAAAATAGATCGACAAGACACCAAAAGACGTCGTTCGAAGGAAATGCAAGCTAAGGCACATCTTTCCCAACAACTCGACCAATCATCTAGTCTATGCTAGTCATAAATTACAATCTAATTTAATCATTGATTACAAATATTTCAAATTGACATTAATGTAAAATCTCAATTAACCTTAAAACAAATCAAGTTGAGCAATTCTAAACTATGAATTAGTCATTAATGTTCCATCTGATTTAACGTTAAATGCAAATTAAATTGAGCAAGTCTATGTTACAATTGGTCATCCTGTACCATCTAAATTAACATTAAAGCTATTCTAACATACCACTTAAACTCATGTCTCAATAAATACAAGTGTAACTACGAGTTTAATACAGGTTTAAGTTATACATTAGTTGCAAGTCGAAATTAGATGCAATTCTAGATTTCAAATTAAATACAAGTCAAGCCTGAATTGCACGCTATTTACAAGTCTACATTAAGAAGGAAGTACAATCTAACTCTGCATTTACTAACATATAACCCTATTAACCACAGTAATGAATGGGGCTATAAATATTGCATTAATATTACATTAAATTCCAACGATTGTCAGCATGATTAACCATAATTAAAGTGTATCAAGTTGTCCCTTAACGTTAAAATTGTTGAGTACTGACATTGCACTTTAAGCGGACTACTATCAACATGGTGGATTACTTACTCAACGATAGGTAAATTAAAAGTGATATTGAATTCGACTACATTGTGGTAAGTAGTTATTCATGGTTGAGAATGAATTTCATCTGTTAAGCAAGATAAGGCTGGCAAAAACTAGAGTGTAAAATAAACACAAGGTTGTCATGATTTAAAATGATGTTAATGTTGTCTGCGGAAAGGATGGAGGTTTTCCACCAAAGAGGGAATGTTGTCAAGATTAGGCAGTGATATCACTGTCCTTCCGACTCAAATAAAAAAATAAACACAGGGGTAAAAGTATTGTTATCCATTAAGGGAATTTCCCAGAGATAAAAGGGGATTTAAAGGTTGAGTTGGATTTGGGAGAAGGACTATCTATTGAATTCAACTGCCGACTACACCCACCCATGCACAGTTGAATGATAGAGTTGGGTAAAAACATTTGGGTGAAATCCGTGCCGGGTGGAAATGATAACCAATGTCAGTTAATGCATGAGTGTTGCAATATCAAATGTTAAATACCATTGCTACGTTAGATTCATAAAATCGCTAAGACACATCAGGGATTAACTGCTGAGATAATAGATTTACTGTGATAACAAAAAAAATTCACCGAGAGTAAATTGTTGGGTAGAAATTCGTTGGGATTAAGGCGTGATTGACTACTGGGTTAAAGTTAAGATGAGACACATGGAACCAAGAAAATGATGGCCAGGTTTTGCATTACAGAATAAAGTGAAGTGTTGGAGTGGGTAAATTCCTGGGCAAGGAAAACGTAGTTATAACCCCACTTCCAATGCAGAGAGACAATCGTTGAGGGCTTTCACTATGTATACTCTGACCTTAATGACACATTTCCCACGCATGATAATTATGGTGGTTTTCACCAATTCGAGGTTAGATAATGAATAGAAAAGTAGAAACACAGAGTTGACATCTCCCTACCAGATTTCAAAAATAAGAACCTAGTTTTACCTTCAAGTTGGTTGGGTTTTAGTACCCTTTTATCTCTTAGTAAAAACACCTTCAAAGTAGGATAATTCAGAGAATCAAGGTCGGCTAGATGCTGCAAGAAGCCCAACAAAATCACCCACACACAGATTAACATTAAAAAAAAATTACAGTCTCAACATCGCAGTCTCAATGTATTTACAAATTATAGTGCAGAGGTAAAAACCAAAGAAGAGAATATTTCCATTCAAAAAAAATACAACATAGAGTTAAGTAGCAAGGGAGGTAAAACAACATAGAGATAAATTTTTTAGCAACATTTAAAAAAAATGCAGAGTTAAATCGTAGAGTAAAGGAAACCAGAAGTAAGGAAAAACACGCAATAAATCCCTAGGAGAAGCATTATAACTCAACCTTGAATGATTACCAGGGAGGGTATTAACATAGAGATCAACACAAGGGTCAAAAGTAGTTCGTTGCGGGAAGAAAAACCACCACATGCGCAAGACAATTACTCAACCAAGAAAAATCAATAGGGTTAGAAGGCTCGGCAGAAACATCCTCTGCTCATCATCCTCGCATGAAAGAGAAAGGCGTTCAGATCCATAGGTCTATTAACGCTGAAGCGACGACTGTAGATTAGGCTCCTGTCCGACTACTCAGGCGTGGACTGATAAGCTAGGGAAAAAGGAAAAAATAAACCACAATGATCATAATCAGTAAACCACAAGACAGTCTCATGCAGGGATCAAAGGTCATGGGAAATCAACGTTGAGCTAAAGTCTATGGGGGAATTTTAGTCATCACTAGAATGCTAAGACAATCATTTTCTTTACCCAATTAACATATAGAACTAAAAGAATAATTCATACTAACAATCTACCATGCAGAAACAAAGGAAGTGTATCATTTCCCAATCGTTGTTACACATTATTTTCGTCATCCCTATGATCGTTAATTATGTAAACCTATATGTTGCCTTTAGAAGGGTTTGTGGCTTGAATTCCTGAAGAAATAAGGAAGAAGAAATTTCCCTGAGAGAAGAAGTTGTGTTTTCCTTTGTAAAAACCCTATTTTGGAGGATTTATGCGGGCTGCACAATAGCTAGGGTGCGAAAATGACTAATTTTCGTAGGCTGCACTACAGCTAGGGCACATAATTTCTGTAGGATTCACTATATCTAGGTCGTTGTGGCGTTCGTACGTGGGAAAAATGAGCATTTTCTCGATGGCTCTAGAAGGATAAGATTCTATGGTGAGGTGGCCGCTGAATGGTTTGGATATTACTCGCTTTCATGATTTAGTGGGATCATCCTAACCTCCTCACCTTATCCTCTTAAACTTATAAAAGGAGAGGAGCTCTCATGGAGAAAGTTAGTTGGATTTGGCTTCGAATTATCAACTTGGTTAGATTGGCTTTGAGATTTTCTTTTGTCAATATAGATGTCAGATCTATAGTCTCAGAATCCTTGGATCAGAAGTGTGTGGGAAGCAAGGGACTGTTGGAAGGAAACTTACGACATCAAGGCATCTGGTTGTAATCTCTCTTCCTATTATTAATATAATACAGTGGCATGCTTCGTTCCCATATAATTATCTTTATTTTATTGCATAATTCCTCGATCATATGCATAGGTTGTCATTGAATATACATCTACTGCTTTCACTTTGGTTGGTTTGTGTCTCACTGTAGGATCAATATCACAAGAGCACCGAAGTGAAATAGGAACAACAAAGACATAAGGAAGCGACATTTAAAGGTATGTCTCTCATCTTTTGTTTGGTACTAAATTCGATGATTAGAGCCTAGGGAAAGCACCATGCCCTACCGTGTTTTGTTCTAGATCTAGGTGGATCTAGGGGGATTAGTCTATGTCTACATTCATCGATTTACCTGATAATAAAATTGGCGACTCCGCTAGGGAAATGAATGTTTTCCTAGTTTTCCTTGTTTCTTTCTTTGATTGCTTGGTTTCTGTTTTCAGAGTCACTGGAGGATCCATTTTGACTCTCTGACTGTTAAAATTCATTGGAAAACATTCTTAATTTTTAATTTTTCCATTTTGGATGATTTCCGCACCTTTCTTTGAGGGACAGTGCGACGAATTAAGATTTTTGCACCCTACCAGTTTAGTCCAGTGCGGAAACACCGCGCCCTACCCGTATCTAGCCTACAATGATCAAGGATTTCCGCACTGCGCTAGTCTTCCAACCTGTGGAAATTGTGACAAAAATTGGTTTTTGGTGGTTTTCCTTGCCCATAATTGTGATATGATTTTGGGGTGATTTGTTGGGTCTGATTATAGTCTTCTTAAAAAAAATTGAATTTGCTTTCAGCCATATTTGCCTTATTTTTTCTTTTTTGGCTTCTGAAAGATTTGGTCTCTTGATTTGAGTGTCTTTCAGTTACAAAGCATCATTTTTCTTCAGAATTGTTTAGTGAAAGAATACCTATTTTTCTGAATAAATCGTGTTAAAAGAAAAACTTAGTTTGGGTTGTTTTTGTTTTGAAGTGATTTTTATTTGTTTTAGTGTGTCTTTGAAACAAAAATTTGTAATTTCTTTCCTTATATTAGATTGGGAGATTCCTTGTATTTGAAGTAGCGAAATTGCATGATTCTTGGCATTTTTGGTCTTAAATTCTGAAAATATTTCCCCCTCATGGCCGGGGGGGGGGGCATGAATCGTGCATTGGTGTACAGTCTATTTTTCTCATTACTTGAGAATCTGGATATTGATGAGTATAGTATATTTTGGGACATTGTGCATATGGGAATGATAAATGTTTTTTCCTTCTCGTAGCATAGCTTTCATTGAAATGAAAAGATTGCATATTCATATATTTGCATAACTTTTGAGTCAGTCAAAACACCATATTGTCCACGCCATTTTCCTTTTGAGTAACAACATCCTTGAAAAACAAGCGCTTATAAAAATTGATTAGACATTTTTACATTTTCTGGTAGCAAACCTACATTAGATTAGTTGTAGGGATTTGGAATAGGTGTGAAATATAACTTTCCAAAGCTATAAACAAACATAGAATCTTCAGTTAGGGAGCGGTAAATCCACTTGTTACATTTTTCCTTGGGAAGCCCTTCTAACACGAGGGTCAATCACGAGGTCGCATTGAGACCGACAGAGTTACTCACCCTGCTTTGTTGGTCTTGGTGTAGAGGTTGCGTGTATTATGGGGGTCGCTTGAGAGATATACCCACAATTATGAGTGCAACCCTTTCAATTTGATTTCGGGCTACATAACGGTCCCTTATGCATGGATCGGACTGTCGACTGTTTCCCTAGGCATTACTATAGTGATTGGTAACCTTAGTGGCCTATCTCTTTAAGGTCTTTACATAAGGTGACTGTGGAGGGGAAAGTCTTCGCGGTACCTAGAATCGATGTTGGCCAAACTCACTCGGGTTCCTTGGAGGGTATACCCATGTTTATGTGTGGGAGCTTGCACCAGGGTGTAAGTTCGTTAAGTAGATCGTCAACATAAATTTTCCACCCACTCTATCTCATCCCTTTCTTACATTGTTCCCATGACATTGGATTTCATCACCAACTAGTGTGTTCATTGTGATAAGGTTTGGTTTGCTTGCTTGCTTACTATATTTTTAGCGTGTGCTGTTTGTTTTCCCTAGTGGAATCTAGATTGGATTTTTATTTGATGGTGTCAGTTCCTGAAATGACCAATGAAGGAACTCCTGCTCAAGGGGAACCTTTTGTTTTTCCTTCTTATAGAAACATTGGTCCTCCTCACATCGCTACTTTGTGCCTTCCATGTCTCACAATTGGATTACTGGTATGGTTGTTTTCCACTCAAGTAATCCCAAATGAAGTTAGTGCTTCAGTTGCAAGCACTTCCCCCCAAGAACATCAACCTCATTTTGATCCTTCACCCTCTTCACCAGTAATATCTTCTTCACCTTCTTCACTTGCAAGGTATTCTTCCATTTCATCTTCTTCATCGATTGAAAGCTCTAGAGCTAGTAACCCGGTGGATAAGAAGAAGAAGAAAAGGAAGAATAAGAAGAAAAAAAATAAGCAAGGATCCACACTTTCAACCACTGCCAGATGTGTTGGAAAGAAACCAGTTATTGTTGATCGTGCTAGGAGTGTTGATGATGTCAATATCACCCAAACAACCCATAATCCCAAGTACCCTTGTAGGCTTTGTAAGGGTAGCCATATTCTTAAGGATTTCCCTGGTCTCTCTAAGGTTATAGAAGCATAGTCTACACACCCTTGTCAACCCATGTCATTAGCCTCTAAACAACATGTTGATGACCTCCCGTCAACTAGTCACGATATAGTTGGGAAGAAGAAAAGTAGAGACAAGTTCCCATGTATATTATGAAAAGGGCATCATATAACTCATCTTTTCCCTCATATGGAAGAAGCCTCGAAATTCCTGGAAGACATGACTATTTCACCGCCTCAAATTCCAACTGCTTATCACAAGCTTACTCTCGACCCACTTGTAGTTGATGGAATGATCAATCCATCCCGATCATCGATTAGTCTGGTTTATCAAGTGGTCGATATGGTCACATCAATAGTTGAACTAGTTGACCAAGTGGTCGATCCGATCCCATCTTTGGTTGATCCCACTCTCCTGTTAGAGAGTGTAACCCAAGAAGTCGAACTGTTTCCACCTGTTGACCCCATTCTCCCCTTGGACAATGAAACCCAAGTGGTTGATCCGATCTTGTCATAGATCGATGCTACTCTCCCACCCGAGAGTAAACCCGATACTGCCCATGTTTTTTTCATTGATACAGACTCTACCATGCCGAGGGGTATTCCTCCTACTCTCGTGGAACCCCCTCCAAGTAATGAGGCCATCCATTTTGATTGTGGTGTGCTAAATGGACCTCGTCTTCCCTCTCACATTCCTTTCCAGATTACAGTGAAAGTTTGTGGTTGGGACATTCCTTAGACGTTGATAGATGAAGTTGCGTCGATTAGTATTTTATCCTCACTTTCTTGGAAAGCTTTGGGTCCTCCTTAGCTTGCCCTGGTTACACATAATCTGTGAGATTTTAATAGAAGAACGAGTCAACCTTTAGGGACCCTTCCTCATTTTCCTGTAACTTTGGGAGGGAAAATTGTCTTTATTGATGTCATGGTAGTCCAAGACCCCTTGGATTTCACTTTACTCCTTGGGGGAGATTATGTCTACGCCATGAAAGCTATTGTGTATACTCTTTTTCGTGTGATATATTTCCCTCGCGATGGAAGAATGCTCACCATTGATCAACTTTCATTTTTTGGTCCTAACTTGACCTCAATGACCTCCCTACATGGTTCTTATATGCAGACGGTACCACCCCCGCCACTTGTTAATTATGTGGTGTTGTCTTCCATGCCTTCAACTACTGATGTAGATGAGCCTCTCACTATAATCTCACTCTATTATGACTTAGATATGATAGTTGACATGGTGATCTCTTCGATAGGGCTATTGGACCCTACCCTTCTTACCCCTATCGTGACCCTCAACATGGGTTCCTTCCAGAGTGTGTCTTTTCCGTCAAATGAAGATCTCTTGGAATCCATGAACGATCTTTGTCCCTTGACATGGTGTCCTTCTAGAGAATTTCCCTCTTGGAATCCATGATCATGAAGAGAGTCTTAGAGCATGGTTTCTGGATTTCAAGCTCGTTAAAAAATTAAACTAGTTATGAGGATAGTTTTTGTGTCTTGGTGGAAACCTCGTTAAAAACTGAAATATAGGTTATGAGCATAGTTCCTATTTCTATGTCAAGCTCATTTAAAAAAGAAAAAATAGTCTAGGGATTGAACCTGGATTCTAGAGCATAGTTCTTATCCTGTGTCAAGCTCATTAAAAAAAGAAACAACTTCCTCCTCTCTGTTTGAGTCAATTCCTTCATCTAGAATTTGAAGTTTCATTTCATCCACCTATGCCATTGGACGAAATGAATCTTGGGGGGAAATACTTTTAGCCTCTGGACTTCATGCTGAAGTAGAGTCACTAGTTTCTTAAGCTGGGGGCTAAGTACCGACCATGCGTTGGGAAGTCACAAGAATAGTTTTCTATGGTTCAAGCTTGTGTAAAAATCAAACCACCTACCTCAAGCATAGTTTCCTTTGGTTCAAGCTTGTGTAAAAATGAAACCAGGTCCAAGCATAGTTTTGTTTAGTTTTTAAGCTTGTGAAAAAATAAAATCTATCCCAAGCATAGTTTTGTTTTGTTTTAAAGCTTGCGTAAAAATGAAAACAATCTCGAGCCTAGTCTTTGTTCTTTCTCATGCTCATAAATACATGAGAATAAGTTACCGATCTTAGTTTTTGTTATTTCTCGTGCTCGCAAATCAATGAGAATGTAACTGAGTATACATTTATCACTTTTTCAGACTCATAAAGGTTATATGAAAAAGGAACCCCCTGGAGTTCCCTATAAGCTCTTTTCAGACTCTCTAAACATGAAAAGATGGTCGAGTGATCTTGTTCTTTTCATGCTCGTTAAAATATTTGAAGAAAACATCTATTGAGCGATATTTTATCTCTTTTTCGGTCTCATCAGACTATTTTACAAAAAGTGAACTGGGAGAGTTCTCTTTAAGTGTTTTTCATAATCTCAAAATATGAAAAACCACTGAGTTTTCTATCTTTGGACTCGTTAAACAAACATCGAAAGACCCATATGGGACTGAACCACTCCTTCTTAGGGTTCGTTAAACATAGTTCGAGGGACTCATCCGAAGGATGAGCTTACATTACAAGCATATTTTATCCTCCTCAAGCTTGTGTAAAAATAAAGAGGTAATCGTCAAAAATGGTGGGGGGGGAATTGAGAAAGAAATGTGTCTAAGCCTGTATTCTATGGAAGAGTCACTTTTGAACATGACACCCTTTCACTCGCTTTGTGTCTAGGTTGGAAAACTCGCTTGTCTCTTGATCATAATCCTTTACAAGATTACAAATTGGTCTATGATCCCTGTTGTTGAGTTAGTGTTTCCAAGACAATTGTCATGTCATCAATATGTTCAAAGAGAAGTTCAACCCAAAAATCCTTCTATTGCGTTGGTAATTTCTGTAGTCCTTAATCCTTCTATTGCGTTGGCCATCCTTGAGTCAGTCCTAAATAATTTGTTACTCTACTTCAAATCTTGTTACCCGTTTCGTGTCATTGATGAGGGATACATTAAGGCCCTCCTGTGATGAGTATTTTCATGTCAACTTCAACTCATTATCGAGGAATTTGACTCAGAAACCAATTGGTACCTTGGAACTTGCATGCCTCAATGGCAGGTTTCCTCACTTTCGTCAATGGGTTTTCATTATTGACCCTTGATTGGGAGACTCCGCCGAGTGTTCGACTTCAGCTCATTAATTCACATTGTTGGATTGTACTAGAGTACCTTGGGAGTCATTGACATTAATGGTGATTTCCTTCGCGCTTGTTAACGGTTCTCATCATTGGACGGTAATTAAGTGGTTTCTACCATGTTCAACTTCAACACCTGTAATCACATGGCTAGATTCGTACTATAGAGTGGTGGAGATGAAGACCCTGAATCTTTTCTCATAGATTTAGGTTGCATTGGAGTATATTCATTTTGTACTGTTGCATAGATCCACATTGTATGTCTCATGTATATGTTCAAATTTGAGTCTTTAACACATAGATCCATAGTGTATTTTGGTGGCTATGTTTAGATTTGAGTCATAATGGCATGGATCCACAGTGTATGTTTGGTGGCCATGACCTATATTACTTTACATGGATATTTGCATGTCAGCATTTATGATTTGATTCATTTTTATTTTGAGTATGGGAATGTCTACCTCAGTGATGATATATTATTGTAATATATTTCCTTGTTTGTTGGTAGGTTTTTGACCGACGTGTTCCTTGTTCCCTACACACACTCGACAAATTATATCAGTTATCACTCTGTTCTAGCTTCACACTTTGGGGGGATCTCTGTTACACATTATTTTTGTCATCCCTATGATCGTTAATGATGTAAACCTATCTATTGCCTTCAGAAGGATCAATGGCCTAAATTCTTGAAGAAAGAAGGGAGAAGAACTTTCCCCGAGAGAAGAAGTTGTGTTTTCCTCCGCAGAAACAATATTTTGGAGGATTTATGTGGGCTTAACCATATCTAGAGTGTGGAAATTCCTAATTTCCGCAGTCTACACTATAGCTAGGGCACATAATTTTCGCAGGTTCCACTATAGCCAAGTCGCGGTGGCCTTCCTAATGGGAAAAATGAGCATTTTCTCGATGGTTCTAGAAGGAGAATATTCTATGGTGAGGTGGCCTCAGAATGGTTTGTATCTTACTCACATTCATGATTTAGTGGGATCATCCTAACCTCCTCACCTTATCCTCTTCAAATTATAAATGAATAGGAGATCGCATGGAGAAATTTAGTTGGATTTGGCTTGGAATTATCATCTTGGTTAGAGTGGCTTTGATCTTTTTTTTATCAATATAGATGTCATATCTATAGTCTTAGAATCCTTGGATCAGAAGTGTGTGGGAATCAAGGGACTGTTGGAAGGAACCTTACGACATCAAGGCATCTGGTTGTAATCTATCTTCCTATTATTAATATAATACAGTGGCATGCTTCTTTCCCATAGAATTATCTTTATTTTATTTCATAATTCCTTGATCATATGCATAGGTTTTCATTGAATATATGTCTACTTCTTTCACTTTGGTTGGTTTGTGTCTCACTGCAGGATCAGTATCAGAAGAGCACCAGAGTGAAATAGGAACAATAAAGACATAAGGAAGTGACATTTAAAGGTATGTCTCTCATCTTTTGTTTGGTAGTAAATTCGATTATTAGAGCCTAGGGAAAGCGCCATGCCCTGTTGTGTTTTTTCTAGATCTAGGTGGATCTAAGGGGATTAGTCTACATCTGCATTCACTGATTTACCTGATAACAATCGCCCATTCTGAGTTGTTGTCCTGTGCGCTCCATGCAGCTCCCTCTTGCTGACCGATGAGACTTCACCGATACCTCCCAACCAATGCTAGGGGTACTCTTCTTCCCCCTTAGCCCCCCAAGCCGCAAAGGGGCCACACACACTAACTAAATAATCAACTAGCTCCCAGCTCACCTCGCAAGGCCGAGTTACAACTCCTCACCGAGTTGGGTATCCCAACTCCAACAAGATAAGTCAACCAAGCATGAATTTTTGCAGCGTAACGTTACACAAATAGAAGAGATCCATAATCCTTGTCCTCCCTTCATTATATAGAGTTTTGAAGTCCTTTACTTTCCCAAAATCCCATTTAATTTAATGTTTAATAATTTAATTCATAAAAATCCTCCACATACATGTGTCACCCATCCCGTTCATTCCTCCATAAATTAATTTCATTAATTAATTAATAACCCCTATTTCCTTCACTCACCTAAAGACACTCCTAGAATCGCTCTTAGGTGCCCCCATATCCCCTTACAAGTTTTAATGACTTTCCCCCTTATTAATTTACTACTTGAGTTCAAATTAGAAAGTTCTTAAATGCTAGATACCTTATTAAGTTAGACTAACTTATTTTTCCTTGTGTTTCCCCTTTACTTTTATGTTTCCCGCTTTTTCCTAGCTTCCTAATTATTTTAGATTTCCCTCTTTCCCCTTTTTATTTAAACTCAAAAAGGCATGTGCAGAAACTTACGATTTTTCCCTTTTTCTTTTTAATGAATAAATTTTTAATTAGCATAATATAGTAAAACAATTATTTCCCCTTTTTAAATTTTATCCCAAAAGATTTTTTATAAATCAATTTAATTGCTTACCCCCTTCTTGT
>JZKD02S2422745.1:130606-140887 GCA_000966675.3 Picea glauca
TATAACTATCATTTGAACTAGGATAAAATGCATTAGCTAAAGATTGACTTCGACATCATCAATATGAAAAGGATAAACTAAATGAGTGGATTGACGAATAATAGAGAAAGATTTTTAAGACTGAATATTGTTTCGAGGTAAGAAAAATGAGATTCAAATTTCCACGAATTGTGAAATGTTGGAAACATTTTAGAGGGAAATTTTGGGTTACAACACCAAGACTCAGTGGAACCTTGTAGGTCAATCATTTCATGGTGATGTGAGGTCCACATGGGGATGAGATGGATACCATGAGGTTTTTACGTGAAACTATTTAGGTGGAAAAACCTCGTAAGTAGGCCATGGTGGGAGTCGTGGGTTGGAGGCCAGATGGAAGATCTGTGGGGTTGAACTCGAACCATCCAAAAATTAAAAAATGTAGAGATTCTAAAAGATGGGATTTTTGAAAAAGTTGTATTCTAGATTTCACATCTTGTTGCATCAAATACAAGGTCAGTTCTTGTGTGAGGGCCACATTGAAAAAAAATTGTCAACTGTGATAGCTCATGGTCATGATGTTGGGTCAGATAATGAATTGGTGAAGTGGAACTGGGACCATCTAAAAATATGGAAATCTATATTTTCTTTAAAAGGACTACTTAGTAAAATGTTGGATTCCATATTTCCATATGTGGAGCCTTGACATGGTGTAACCATAAAGTCATAAGGAGGAAGAGTGGATGTCAGGTGGGAAATTTCACATTTGTATGGTGTAGATGTAATGTAGGACAAACCAGAGGATGAAAGTATCTAAATATAACATAGGGATGACACATGGAAAGGAGTGTGGGCGCCATTTTTTGGTGAGTATAGGACAAAATGACCTTGTTATTTCCCACACATGTTTAATCATGAATTCAATCAGGTTCATTTGATCAATATCATCCTTATTCAATATATATTTTATAATCTACTTGCATGGTTAAAGGGTGTTCTTATTTAATCCCAAATTCAATGAGATTCATCTGATCAAGATAATCCTTAGTCATCCTATCTTTTTGGAAACTGGTTCCATGGTTAAGGAGTGCACACAGTTAAGACCAAATGTAATCAGGGTCATTCTATCAAAGCTAATATTAGTCATTGGACCTTTTGGAATGAAGATACTATGATAAGGTCTATGTGCCTTTAATTCTAAAAGAATATCTCAGTCGTTTTATTTTTTCTAAATGAGGGTATCATGCCACATGGAGGAAGGCATAGAGGAAAAGGGTATGGGTCTCACTCGTCCTGCAACTAGTGTCAAAGTGACAAGTGGAGGCCTTTTATTAGGCACACATCATCCTGGGAATAAAAATCAAAAGTATCCATGTGGTAGTGAGGTACATACAAGGCCTGTGTTAGCAAAGGAGGACCATATGAAAATCCATAAATTCAAGATTTCTATTAAATGGAATTTTTGAAAAATATGGATTGTGGATGGGAAGATATCTAGAAGGGTTGGGAATGTTGGACATAGGATATTCATATATTTTGAATGATCTTTATGAGAATATATCTGCTGGTTTGGAAAATATGTATATATTTCCCTGTGTTAAACTATGAAGTTATTGAGCGTTACAACCAACATGGAATAAAGAGGTGACATGGCATCACCTTAGCATGTCAGGTTGATTGTGGTGTTGTGTGGAAGATGAAGGATTGAAGTGGGAAAATCTCTCTTAGTTGTGGTCATATTGATTCCAAGTGGAAGAAAAACAAAAGTGCAGGTCGTCCATGACATAGGAAATGAAGAGAGAGAGAGAGAGAGAGAGAGAGAGAGAGAGAGAGAGAGAGAAGGTCCATAGGTTTTCCGGGGCATCTCTATATGGTGAAGGATGTGGAAGGGTAGTCATGGAGTAGGACACATGGAACTAGATACCACATTAGCTAACACATGTCATGTCATGTCAACAGGGTGCCACATAAGTAAGACTATGATATATATTTTTAAAATTTATTGTTTAAGTATGGGAAAGAGTTTTAACTTTAGGAAGCTATAACTTCCCTTCCATATATCATAATTGAACAATTAATAGGAAATAAATATATATGGAAGAGAAGAGTCAATATGTTCAACTATATTTAAGAGATGGGTAGCATATTTCTTCAAAAAGGAAAAAAGAAGGCACCGGGTGGCCTTGAGGGATTGGAGATGATCTAGGAATTTTCCATATTTTATTTTTATGTCTAATGTAATATATGTTTCCCTTGGGTACACATTGTGCAAACTTATATTTATAGGTAGAACAATTTAGTATGAATATTAGTGAGATAAATCATACTTAGGAAGATAAAGTCAAGGGGATGAATTCCATCTTAGGAAATGATGACACTAAATCCAATGGGCATAGAGAAGAAAGAGAAAAAAGTATTGATCCATTGAATACATAAAATATTCTTCTAAGATATGTACTGAGATACAAAGTTGATAATGAGGCTACAAATTTGATAATGAGATGTTGGATTAGTGAGAGGGGACGTGAATCAGTAATAGTGTTTTCTAATCCTTTTTAACCATAGTGTATATAAGTGTTGTTAACTTTATGATCAATTTAACAATATCATTCAAAGAGTGTAGAATAAATAAACCATGAACAATGAGAAATCATACACATACATAGTACACCAATATTTTTACGTGGAAATTAAATGTGAGAGAAGAACACAGAATGATTTTTCTTATATTTCTTTAAGAAGTATGTTCATTGGAATCGCCAACTTCCTTTGTTTTCCATATCCAACTAGAAGGAAGCTCCAACCCACTAGATTCTCAGACTATAACTTGTGGGAAGCTCCAACTCCCCAATTTTATGGCTCCAACCAAAATGAGGCTACAACCCCCTATGTGCTCTAGATAAAATGAGAAGGTGGCTAAAACCACCTATCATTTCCCTATCCAGCCTCCCTAAAATATAAATGAAAAATTTAGGCAACCTATCATTGTCACTAAATCAACTATGTCGTTGTCAGAAAAGTCACTGAAAACTTGTCACAACCTATACCAATCTGCTTCAAATATTTTCTACAGATTCTTGACATGTCTGTGCTACAACATGAGAATGTATGTGTCTCTCTTTTCTATAACATGCAGATGTTCATGGCTCTATTCTATGAAACTCGTGAACTACTATAAAATGCTCCCTAGTTTCATTTCCATTTTCTTTGTTTCTATCATGATGTTACTGTAAAACCTGATACTGAGAACCTGTCATTGTAATATATCAAACAACGAGATACGATTTCATAGAACTCATATCAATGACGAAAGTATATCTAAAAAAATCCATGTACAAGGATCACACATATGTATCAATGATCATGTGTCATTTAAGAGACCATCACATTAACCTTACATCAAACTCTCAATGTTATGCAATCACAACATGTACTGATAGAAATATGTATCAACCATAAACTGTCAAACATACTCCAAATAACACAAGATATGTCTCAACAAGATTCCCAATGAAGTGTCCCAACAACAAACAACCATTACAATAACTATGTATCTTTGTAGATCTGTCTTATACACAATATACCATACAACCAATAGTCCCTTAAGCGAAAAATATTTTTCTCCCATATCCATACCCCAAGAAATCACCAAAGACCTACTTTAGATAAACATATAGCATACCTTTTGTTATTGTATATATCTCTACTGTATTTTATCACTGTTAGACCTTCCTGTAGTCGCTTGTCAACTCTACAACCTGTCATTGATGATGGATTTGATCTTCATTTCTTCATCTTTGACAATACTTTCTTTCCATGTCTTTAGTAAATTAACGAAATTTCATTATTTATCCCACTTTGGCCCATATATGTATTTGTCTTTCTAGTTATCAAACTCGTAGATATTTTTAGTAAAACTCTGATTCAATAACCACAATCTTGGCCCTTTGACTACTTCAACTTCTATGTTCATTGAATGTTGTTTCTTCATACTCACTGCTTCATATTGATCAATAATATCTACCCATAACGTTTCACAAAAGAGATATTCAATGTGCTCAATAGGTGTAAATGGGAGCCTCTTTCTCTCTTATTTATATTTTCCAACTTCCTTCATCTAGAAGATACCTTGTAACATTTTTACCCCTTTCTACATCTTCTAGGGCTAGCCCACTTTCTTGTTGCAACTAACTTTTCCATAATTAGTCAAATCATAACTTATTTACCCTTAACTAACTTCTTGTTGCAACTAATTAATTATTTAATTAATTGATTTTTCAACCACTTTGACCAGGGAATCTTATTTATGACTTTCTATAAGCTTTTGACTTATTTTTGACCTTCTAGGGGCTTCTAGATTAGTCTAAAGGGTTCTCCAACTTCATAAGGCCATATCTCTTCAATCGTGAGGAACTACAGGACGTACCACATATCACCGAAAATAGAACGATGTGTATTATCCATGTATGATAGTATTTCCTACAAATTCACTATTATTCATTACATTATTACTCATAGAAACATGAGTTCCTTGTCCACACTTTTGGGGATATCGAAATTTGATACCAGACTTGCTTGAAGGGTTGACATCAATGATAGCCAACCCAATTTATCAAAAATCTCCCCCTTTGAAATTGATGCCAACACTCTAATGCAACATTGAAGTCATGGCTCTCATGTTCCCCTTGTGACCATCACTCCCCCTATAATCATGCCTCTCTAATTTATCTTTATGCATTTGATTAATATATTCCCCTTTGAAATCAATGGAAAAAGGTTTCTCCCCCCAACAGAACTATCCATGGGGATTATCCGCCTATCTGAATTGTCCTATGTCATATTCATGGTGCTTCGTCATGTAAATCTATGACATATAAGAAAAATCATTCAAAATACATTATAGAGAAGAAACTACGATTTTTTGGCTAAGATACTCAAAATATTCCCATGGAAGTGGTTTTGTAAAGATATCTACAATCTTATCTTTTTCCCCAACATATTCAAATATGGTGTTATTATCTACAACCTATTACCATAAAAAATGAAACTTGATTGGTATTTCTTTCATCTTGGAATTCATCACTAGATTATTTGAAATACTCATGTTCTTGTGTTATCACAAAATATCGGAATGGGATCATCATACTCAACCTGTATATATTTTAATTTTTTTTTATCCATAGGACCTATTTACAACATGATGTTGTTGCAATATACTTTGCTTTGGTTGTAGATAATGATATTGATGATTGTTTCTTGCTTAGCTAAGATAATAACAAGTCACCCAAGTAGAAGGTTTCCCCACTTGTACTTATTCGATCATCAATGCAACCTACCCAGTCTGCATCTGTGTAGAAAACAAGTGATAGATCCTTCCCTTTTGGATACCATAATCCAAACCCTTATGTACCCTTGAGATATATGAATCTCCTCTTTTCTACCAAAACATGTGATTCCTTTGGTGTTGCTTGAAATAATTCAACCTATCCAACTTCTTGCATAACATCTGGTTTGGATGTTGTCACATAAAGTAAGATACTAATCATTGACATGTATTTCCATTGATATCTAGCCTTTCAATCATCATATTTACTTAACTTTCAACTGGTTTTCATAGGAGTACTGACCGGTTTGCAATCTTCCATTCCGAATCTCTTTAACATTTCTCTAATATACTTGGTCTAAGAGATAAACATTCCTTGGTTTCTTTGACATATCTGAAGACCCAAAAAGAAATATAATTCTCCAAGCAATGACATTTTGAACTCATTATTCATATCCTTTGAAAATTTCTTGCTCATCCTATCATCATCACTTCCAAATATAATATCATCAACATAAAGTTCAATCAACAAAATATTATCTTGATTTACCTTCATGTAGAGGTTGTTGTCTACATTACCGTTCCTGAACCCTTACTATTGTAAGTATCTTTCCAGTATGGAATATCATTCTCTAGGGGTTTTTTTGACACCATACAAGGGCTTCTTCAACTTGCAAACATAACTTTCATTCTCTAACAGCTGAAATCCTTTCAGTTTCTCGATGTAGACTTCTTCCTCTGGATCCTCATTTAGGAAAGTTGATCTAACGTCCATATGATACACTTTAATATTATTGGAGCATGCATAAGCTAGGATCAATATGATTGCTTCCATTTTGGAAAGTAGGGAAACATTTCTTCAAAGTTTATACCTTCAATATGAGCATATCCTTTACATACCAGTCTTTCTTTGTTCCTAGTAACCTATCCATATTTGTTTAATTTGTTTATGAAGACCCACTTTGTACATATCACATTCTTGTTCCTTGGCCTTGAAACCAGTTCCTAAGTGTCATTCTTCTCTATTTGATCTAAATCTGCATCCATGGATTTGATCCATAATTCATCCTTTTCGACTTCTTCAAAACTGCTTGGCTCAATTTTGGATAATAATGTTAGGTGAAGTTCTTTTTGTGAATGGATTCTTCTTTGATTTTAAACTCCTGCATCTTTATTCCCGATAATATGACATGATGGATGATTCTTTTGTATTCTTCTACTAGGTGTCTTTGGCGATACTTGAATATATTGTTGTTCTTTCTCTTCTTTTGGTTTCTCTTCTTCATATTCCTCGTATGCTACTTCTTCTTCATTTAGTTATTATTCATGAACCTATACCATTTAATCCTTTCCTTATTATTTTATCCTTCATCCACCTATCGCATCAAACATTACATTGATGCTTTCCACAATTTTTTTGAGCCTTAGATTGATGTATTTGTATGCTTTCCTTGTGCTTGAGTACCCAACAAGTATGCCTTTGTCAACGTGAGAATCAAACTTTCCCATTATTCCATATTCTCTTTTGATGTATCATTTGCTTCCAAAAACTTTGACATGATTTACATTAACTAGTCTTCCTTTCCATAGCTCGTAGGGATTTTTATTACAGTTGTTCATAAGAATTCCTATGTTTTGAATGTCAATTGTTGTATGCACTGCTTATACACAAAAAACATATGTCAACTTGGAATCCATTATCATAGTTCGATCCATATCCTATATTGTCATGTTCCTCCTTTCAACAACTCCATTTTGTTGTGGTTTCCTAGAAACAGAGAATTGCCTCTTTATTCCATGCTCACTGCAGAAGTACATAAATTCCTTTCAAGTAAACTCTCCTCCATTTTCTGATCTTAAACATTTTATTTTCGAATCTATTTCATTTTCAACCATATCCTTGTACATATTGAAGTTGTCTAATGCCTCTAACTTTTTCCTGAGAAAACCAAATGTAATCATTCTTGTATAGTCATCAACCAGTGGCATAAAATATTTCTCACCTTTCAACCCCTTTTTTCTAGTTGGTCCAACTAGATCGGTATGCAAAAATTCCAGCTATTTTGTTATGGAGTATTCTTTGATTTGAGATTGGTCTTGGTTTTATTTCATTATTGACAATTCTTGTACAATGTGTTTGTTGGCTTCATGATCTAAGGCATTTCTATGAATGATTCCTTTTTTCCAACCTTGACAAGCTTATCAAAATTTATGTGACCCATTCTTCTATTCCATAGCCAAACTTCATCTTCCTTTCTTAAACAACACTTTTTCTTTCCAATTTCATCAATACATATATGTTGCTTGTAGTTCTCACGGTTGTCTCCACCACTCTACTTGAATATTATTTTCTTATCTCACATTTATTTGAATCAAACACAAGTTTGTGACCTTGGTCACACATTTTTCTTACACTTAGAATATTTCTTTTCATATCTTCCACTAGTAGAACATTTTGTTCCTTCGAATCCTTACCTCCAATGTTCACTATGCCTCTTCTAATGATTTTTATTGAGTTATCATTTCCAAAATAGACTGAACCATCTATTTCCTTTTTCAATGTTAGAAACAAATATTTATCACCTATCATGTGCTTTGAACAACCACTGTCAACATACCAACCATGTTTCTTGTGTTGATCTTGTAGAGTGAGTGTGCATTATTAATTGTTGTACTAATTATGCTTCATTATCCACATTCTTTGAGGTTCGTGTCTATAATTGTTGTCATTTTTTTATGATTCTCTTGGAGAAACTTTTATTCTACAATCGTTGGCCTTGTGTCAAAAGTTGTTGCACTTATAACCTTCCACTTCAGTACTTAAGGATTCAAACATGTTGTAGCTTATGATCTGTGTTTCATTAGGCCTTATTGAATAACCATTTCATGCATAAATTTCATGGTTTTTAGTGTTCCTTTTATTTTCTCTGGAATTTACATCCTTATGTACAAATGTTTTGCATGAATAACGCAATCCAAAGAAGATAGTTTGATACCTGGGATTTGAATATATTATAAAGGGACTTACTCTTTTGAATCCTTCATCTTCTTGAGGTGTTTTTATTTCTGACTGCTATTGATTCTGAAATCTAAATCTTTTGGGTGGTGGAGTGTCTCTGTGATCTTCCTTATGAAACTTCTTGTCTTGTTCCTTCTCAAGAGATCCTCTAACTATCTCTACGTAGCTTATTGGTTTTGTTTATTGATATGTTGTTTTGGATATTGTGCCTTTTTATATATGGTTGTATCCTAGTCTAGACCTGGCATGATGTGGCCTTTGATTGCTAATAATATCATCCAAAATTTTAGAGTTATTCTGAATATTTTTCTTTTGAAGGTATTTTCTCAATGTGACAATTTTTTCTTTCAAACTTCCAATGATCCTATCTCTTTATTGTAATTGTTCTTTGAGTGATTAGTGAATTCTCTTATATTATTCTACTTGTATTTTTAATTTAGTGATCATCTACTCTAGTTCTTCGAAGATGGAATTCTAAATTCCCTCTTTTCTTTTTAGTTCTTCCACAAGTGACTTGTTTTTCTTCTTTTCCATTTTTATAACTTCTATGGCACTCAACAATTCTTCTTTGTGATAAAATTCTGCCTATTCATATTCTTCTTCAGAGCCTTCTTCATTGGATTCTTCTACTTCCATGAATAACACAATTTATGTATCATTGTCGCTGACATCATCTTCATCCCATGAGGAACTGTCTTCCTTGCTGCAAAGGATTTTCTTGAAAATTTATTTTTGTTTCTTTTGCCTTTTTGTATTTGTTTCTTTTTAGTGTCATCTTCTTCATTTATTTTCTTTTTCTTATGGGAACATTTATTATAAAAATGACCAATACCATCAAAATTAAAAAAAATCAACAGAATATTAACTTTATAATTTTGGGTTCCCTTATTCATTCTTCAAACGAAGTTGGCTACTCCTTCATCGCCTTCTGAGACATCACTATTTCTCTTATCCGACTTTTCATTTTTCTTGTTGTTTTTCTTTGTCTTATTAGAATCCTTGAATGATGCTTCCTTTGTAATCATATTTTATTGATATATCCTCATCTCATAGGTTGTGAGTGTCCTGTGCAACTCATCCATGATCATTGTGGCTAGGTCCACTCTCTCTTATAGTGTTAAAATATTTGAATCTAATCTCATTGGTAGGGCTATCAATACCTTTTTTACAACAATCAATTCCTTTATCTCATATCATATACCTTTGATATTGTTTACTACTTGATCAACTCATAGAACGTAGGTTGTTATGTCTTCATATTCATTCATCTTCAATTGTTTAAAATTAAATCTGTAAATTTGGAGTCTAGCTTCCTTGAGTTTCTCATATCGTTCATATATATTCTTCAGTTTGTGACAAATTTCTTTAGAGGAATCAAAATGCATAGCCTTGGTGTATATTTATTTAGACATACCATTTAGGAGTGCACTTGTGGCTCTCTAATTATTTTATTCAATTTTATTCCATATTTATTTGTTGGAGGAGAGGTTGGTGCTTTGTATCCATATACTATTAGTATCCAAACATCAAATCCTAGTGCCTCTATGTGTTTCTTCTTTCTTCTTATCCAGAAGGAATAATATTCCCCATCAAACTATGATATCCCAATATTAGAGTAATCCATGATCTCCTTCCAATGATTAAACTGCCTTTTGAAGGACCTGCTATGATACCAATTGTTGGATTAATAAGAGGGAGGGGGTGAATCAATAATAATTATTTTTAATACTTTTTAAATAGAGTGTATATAAGTGTTGTTAACTTTATGATAATTTTACCAATATCATTCAAAGAGTTCAGAATAAATAAACCATGAATAATGAGCAATCATACGCATGCACAATACACCAGTACTTTTACGTGGAAACCCAGTGCGAGAGAAAACCACATAAATCTTTTTTTTATATGTATTTAAGAATTAAATTCATTAGAAGTACCAAATTCATTTTTTATCTAGCTCCAA
>JZKD02S2422745.1:146824-167542 GCA_000966675.3 Picea glauca
GGTTTATCTTCTATAATATCATGGGCACATATTAATATAACTAGACATGTCTTAATCTTGAACCTTTATATTATAACTCTTATTGAAAAAGTATAACACGATCTTCTTGCTTATAACCCAAGATCCCGACCTATGTTCTTGGGTTTCTTTATGAGTTCTCTGCGGAAAAGATATAGGTAACACACTTGAATCATAATTTCCTTTATGTGGTTAAGAGAAAGACGAAAAATGACAAGGATAAGAATTACAGAGGTGCAGTAACCTCGACCTCTGATCCGTCAGTTCCCCTGGCATTTTACATGATATAGTTCCCATATATGCATAACCTTAATATGCTTGTGATTTCCATTTGTATTTTAAATAGATGCAAATGTAAATTTTCTTCAGGTTACAACAAGACTTAAGGTAGAACATTTCTTGTACATTGTTAATGCCTTTGTACAGTAAGGGTTTTGTCTTGGTGTATCTGTATGTATGCATCATAATACTAGTCTTCTGTATATACAAGTTTCATTTACTCACAAAGAATAAAATAAATCTACGATATTCCTTCTTATGTAACCTTTACAATCCGTGTACTTACCCACCATTTATAAAGAAGAATCGGGGCCTTCCCTTTTTGTATACCCAATGTATTTATCCACCCTTTTGTAGGATCCCCCACTGTGTATTATGTGCATAATATTTAGCTCTGTAAAAATGGGTTTGAGTTATGTGTAAGTAAGGCCACGCCTTTCCCACTATTGGGTTATGCAATTTTATATACTTTAGATCTATTTAACGCCATAAATCTTACAACCCATGAAATCTATTTAAAATTGTTATCGTTTATGACCTATACCATCTTCTTATTACGACTATTACCCCTTCAAATTCTTGTGGTGATAATTCATCAGTTTGCATCTTGAATTTATGAAAATGTTATGCTCACATTTCTTAGTTTCTTCACTAATGATGGGGCCTTGTCCTTTGCGAGGGTACGCATCAGCCATTCCTAGGTCCACTCCTCCCCTTTGGATCATGGACAGATTCATCGTTCAAACGCTGATGAGGATGACCACGATTCCGACTTTAATCTAAGTATTATTTCATTTTCTTAATATTTGTTTTATTTTTGATTACCTAGCACATGTTACTTAATCTATTTCTTTCCCTTTGCAAGTTTAAACATATCGAATGAAACGGATCTAGGGCAGAGCCTTACGCAAAAAAAGGTATTGGGGTTATGAATTCTAGTATTAATTTGAAGGTTTAGACATGGTATTCAAGTGGTACTGTATCCTTACCCAGGGTATTTTGTTTACAAGGACTTGAATCCCATGCCCCAGTCTATACAAATCATTTATTTTATTATTGTAATAAAGCACACATATTTTTCTATAACCCAAACGAATTATTGTTACATATTGAGTAGCTCTAGAATAAATATTGCATGACAATTGGAACTTCATTTATAGTCTTATTGTGGTAAGGATGAACTGTAAGATTCCTTATGCTTTTGGCACAGTCTTATCAATGGACGATTACTTGAAAATTTATGTGGCCCCAAGTGTCTAAAATCTTCTTGAGTATGCGTGTTAGATTGTTTAATTGACAATAACATTGTGTACAAGTAGTAGCATATAGATATATGTATTTCTATTCTTGTACTCATTCTGAATTTCACTTTGGTATTTGCAGGATCTAATGTTCCTTAGATATTTATATAGCTATGTGTATTTAAATTTACAACGATATATATGTGTGTGTATGTGTGTACATATATATTTACGACTTCTAAATTCTTCCATAATTAAATTTAGCATTTCCACAGTCCAATGTTCCTTAATCTGAATAATTGTATGTATACATTCACATGTCTAGTAGAAGTTATAAATAACACCGTAATAATTCTATTTTATTTAGCTTACAGGTACATACCATGTATGTACAACAACTAACACATAGTATCTTTATTAACTTTACTCATTAACTAAAATCAAACTGCAAAGGCTCATTCTACTTAGACATTTAACCAATAAAAAAAACAAAAAAGGAATAAGTAGAAGTACATATCTAAACCAGGTGCTCGGACAACAAATGGAATAGCCAAGTTCCACCCAACCATAGAACAAAACAGACAATCTACTTGCTTTGTCCACCCCCTAGACAGACCATGAATCCATGAGGGGAACTTCAAAACTCCTCCTTAGCTATAGTCCTCTTTCATATAAAAAACTTCTCCTTGCCTCACACTTAGAAAATAGTTCTCATAACAGAAAGTGATATTATTTCCCCAGCATACTACGCAGCATCTTGCCTCCTCCCATATGCTATATATGCAAAAGAATCTTGTGCCTAGGTCTTTTCCCCTTGGGAATTTTCACATCTTTACAAATCCTTGATTTTTAGGGGTTACCAATGGCCAAATCCCTGATTTTCCACTTGTAAAATTCATCCCTGAGGTAGTTCAAACATGTTCCCCACTCATGGAGTCATGGTAAGTTGATTTCAACCTAGATGTTCCATTTGTCTCTCAGAAATAAATATAAAAAATACTTGTTTCCTACAAGTGTCATAGTCAAAGAGTTGGTTGGTAAAATCAAATATTTTCCCAACAGTCATAATAATAAATTACAATTAACTAAATTCCAAATTCAGAATTTCCATAAATGGAAATAATTTTCCAAATTCAAATTTACCAAAAACGGAAATAAATTCCTAAGTGTATTCAGACTTCAATAATAATTTATTTTTTGGGATATTACATTGTCCTCAGCTCAAACCTATTTTTCATGAGGTAGTGCCTCGACTTATTCAAAGCATGCACTATGGCTACCAACTCCAAATCATGAGTGGCATAGAGCCTTTCACTCTCTTTCAATTTTCTAGACTCGAAACATATCACAAATCCATTCTGACTAAGGACTCCACCAATTACTTCTTTGCATGCATCTGTGAAAACCACAAAATCTTCATTTGGATCTGCGATCTTCAGAATTGTAGCACTGGTTAAAAACTGCTTCAATTGTTGGAAACTATTTCCACATTCTTTTGTCCACTGAAAACTCTTCCCGTTCCTTTGCAAGGAAGTGATGGGTTAAGTTATTCTCGAAAACCATGAAATGAACCTTTTTTAGTAGCTAACTAGACCCATGAAGGATTTGACCTCTATCACTTTCTTAGGTGTTTTCCACCCTTTAATGGCCTCAATCTTTTCAGGGTCCACTGTTATCCCTTCTTCAGATGAGATATGCCCCAAATAGTGAATTTTGTTTTGATAAAATGAGCACTTGATCAATTTGGAATACAACTGATGATCTCTTAGCACTTGCAACACTATCCTCAAATGATTCTCATTCTCTTCTTCTGACTTAGAATATACAAGGATGTCATCTAGAAATATCGTTATCATTGAAATTCCGTCTGCAACATTGCACACAAATGGTTACAGAAATACAACAATGCCAAAGAACTATTAGTTCACCTTCAACATCGAAATTAATTTCCAAAAGGAAAAAACTATACAAATTGGGCCAAAATTGACATTTGCTAATTCACTAAAGGAAGTGCATGCACAGTGTGTGAGCCAAAGAAGCTTGTAGAGCACACAATTCTTTATATGCACAACTGTGTACGAAAAAATCCATTCACTCCTGTGAACAACACATTTATGATTCTTGTCATCCCCTCAACCACATATGGAACAACCCCCAACTTGATTTTACCTTTAGATCTGAGCTAAATTCGAATGGGGGGTTGGTTAAGGACCAAAGGGTGTCCTAAAGGGCCCCTTGTTCACACCAATAACTAGTTGAATATTGCCTTGAAGAAATGATATAAATGTAGTCCATGGGTGCACTAAGAAATTAAGATTTTCATAGTATTTTTATTTTTCCTCAATCCTCCCTTTAGAATCCTCTTTTCTCCTTGGAGCACTCTAGCAACATTTCAATAGGCCATTCGACTCACCTCTGTAGGGAATAGGCATTGATTTCTTCATCATTTTCCATTTATTTTTACCATTGTAAGAAGAGCTATCCATTAGGTAACTCAATATCCCTCCCATGGAGGAAGAGGGGACTCATAAGTCATTATTTCTCTATGGTGTTTTGCCAACTAATATAGTTATCCATTGGTGCCATAATCTTGGTCATTGGTTGATTGTTTTTGGTTCTAAGTTTCTTATGCATTCTAGTTTTATTTCCTTAGTCATTTTAGTTTGTTTAGTTATTTGTTTCATGTGTTTGGTTTGTTTAACCCATGCAGTAACATGTGTCTTGTCTAGCAAACCCAACTAGGCATGCAAGTGCCCTTGTTTTTCTCACCCAAGTGACGAAATGGACACAAAATATTGGCAGCCATACTAAGGATAGGTATCAATTTCCACCCTATTTTGTCTTAGAGAGAACTTATTTTTAATCCATTTGTCTTGCAGGTACAAAAACTAGCCTAGCCTTACCTGTCAAGAGCTAAGTTTTGAGCTGGAGGAGGAGAATTTCACTCAAAAATCGCCCCCCCGATGGGTATCAAAATGTGCATGTGTATTTCATCCCACAGATGCACACTTAGTGCACTGTGCACCCAAACGGATTTTGTTCTCTATGCATTCTGTGCACCGTGCACCCAAAAGGATTTTGTTCTCTGTGCATTGTGCACCCATTGCGCCTTTGTCTGAACTATAACCAACGCACATTTCCAGAGTTTCAGAATTATAAGGATTTTTGTGATAATTTGAAGGCCCCTAGCCTTCAAATTATTGCTTTCATGCAAATTGTAAATGAACTCCACTTAGACTCCTTTCCCATATGAAAGGTTAGCTAAACATAGGCACTTAGGCAGTAAAACGAACCATATATTCTCCTATTTTTCTTTAGTTGCCACGTGGATGGCTTGTTTGCTTTGTAAAATATAAGTTCAGATCATTTTCTATCACATATAAAAACACTTGCATTGGGACCAAAAATCAACTTTGATCATTGAGTATACTCTTCTCTCGCACCATAGAGCAATATTGAGAATCATAAAAGTGGTTAAGGGGACATTCCATCTCCCTTAACAAAAAAACTTTAGGAGACGACTCCTCTTTGTTTCTTTTTGAAATCATCTTAAATTTGTAAGGGCCCATACATGCCCACATGTTGCAAACTTAGGATAGTTTCTTGAAATTTATTTCTTAGATTACATGACTTGGAGAGTTTAAATATCAAAGTAATGGGTCCATATATGCACACATTCTTTCAATCTAGGATATTTTTTTCAATATTTCTTAGTATAAACAACATTAGGGAATTTAAAGGATTGGCAAGGACCCATATGTCCACATGCTATTTCTTTAGGTATTTTAAAATTCTGCAAGGTTGTACCAATTACATTTAGTAATATAGGTAACAAAGATTTGTAAGGACCACATGAAGTCCACATGTTGCAAATTCACACCTAACTTATCAAAATTCATCACATTTTATCACTTGCTCACACACAAAGTCATGCCTCACTCACATAATTTCCATCTTGAATTGTAGATGTTGAAGTAGGTTTTCTCCAAAGGAATTCTGAAATGTCTCACTATTTCTTGAAGAAATTATCCACACCCACTTAATTCAAACGAGATTGGTTCACACCCCCAATCTATGAGCCCACCACATCTAATTTTTTTCTAAAAACTCACTAAATTTTCCTCCACATGAGGTGCCAAAAGAAATTGTTTAGTCTAGGTAGGATCTCATCGGTAGGCATCCAAATAACCCCTCATTATTTGATTCTCACATTTTCAAACATTAGAAGTTGACAAATAGGGAACTTTAAAATCCTCCAAGTCAATTTTTCCTACACCATAAGGAAGGGAGATACCCGTGAATGGTTGAAGGCCGAGGTCTAATTTTTCTGTGCATCCCCCCTTGAGTCACCCAACTCTTGGAAGGGATCCATCTAGTGACCCATTTCTGAGGTCGAAAATCTAAATGTCTCACTTTGAACAATGTACCTAGTGGCCAAATTTAGGACATCTACCCAGGTGGAAATTATGTGTTGCAATTCCAACTTGATCATATTTTGTGTGTCTATTGTGAAATGTCGCTAGCTCTTTCAAGATATGCACCCTCTACCCCTTTATTATAATTGATTATTTCATCCTTCACTAGTTCCTCTTCCAGTGTCTTTAGACCCCACTATTGAGTTCTCTTGGAAGGTCTATTTCTATTTGAGATGAACGGAAATACATCTTTTAGGACATGAACATATGTTTTATTTGTTCCCCCACACGGAAAAAAACCACTTACCCACATGTATACCTATTTACAATTGATTTATGTATGATGCTCATTTGATTACATGCAATTGTGAGTTATATCGTGAAGGTCCAAATTATACAAGTCTGTTGTTCATTTATTTCTCTCATCGCCATTTGCACACATTCACTTTTCTAGTCAAACACCATAGGGGACCCACATAATCCCCATCATTCCAAATGCTTGCAGAATATCCCTCCTATTTTAGGAGGAGCTCATAGTCTTTTCGACTCACCAGATCAACCATCTCACACCCCTGTGAGTGCCACTATTTTGGGATTAACATTGCTTGGTTCCAATTTACTTGGGTCCAATTCCCAAGGCCATCCATCCACTATCTCTCCTTCACAAGGAGATAGTGGGAAAACTTCTTCTCAAGGGAGAAGCACACCCCCACCAAATCCCCTTCAAGGGTCAGGTTCACTACCTGCTCATACCATGGATGGAGCTAATCCTCCACCAACACCCCCCATGTCATACTTGGCATCTCTAAACATTCCTAATTTGAGTAAAATCACAAATGATCCTATCTTACATGACCCCACATGGCCCAATATGCCTACCAAACTACCTTCATATATTCCAAATTTTGAAGGAAAATCGAGGGAACATCTTGCCAACCATGTCATGACCTTCCACTAATGGTGTTATTCAAAAAAAATCATGGATGAATCCATCCGCTTGAGGTTATTTCAATGAACACTCACTATTACATCAACCAAATGGTATGTGGATGAAAAATCAGGGTCCCACTTGACTTTTGAATCCTTGGCCAAAGACATTTTGCCTTTTTTTTCAACTACTGGTTCGTCATGATACCAATTTAGAAATGCTCTCCGAGTGCAAACAAACCTCAACTATGCATATTGAAGACCACATCCACGAATGGCATCGACAATGTAGTTTATGTAAAGAAGAAACCACCAAAGAACAACGTCTCGATTGGTTTCTAAAATCACTCATCTCTATACTTTATAAAGACGTAGCATCCACCTTCCCCCAATCCAAAGAGGAATCCATCAGAAAGGATCAACAGTTTGACCTCATTTATGCTCAGTCGGATTACTTATACACAATATTACCCGATGCAACGAGACTCGTACCATTTGGCCAGGACAAACCTGACATGTCTCACAATGGGGATGGGTTGATCGGTACCATGAAACACTACAACCTGTACATACAACCACCACCTATGTATGGTGCACCCCAATATATGCAACCATATGGAGGGACATATTATTACCTTCCTCCCCCTTACCAACAACCATACCCTATTGCTCCCCCTCCACCCATGAGCAGACCCTTTTTGGCACCCATAATGCACCTGGCTTCTCAACCAAGTTCAAGTTCCCCTTCTACCTCATCATAGAACCTGGGCACTAGTGAAAGCGCTTCATCTTCCTATGCACCCTATGTATCGTTGCCAAAAATCAATGTGTTTCCCATTTCTTGGTCCTCCACAACAAGTTTCTCCTCCACATGGACAACCACATGCCAACGTTAACTTTGTTCAACCCTCTCCCATTCAACAACTTCATACTTTTGAACATTTGAATACACAAAATCCGGCCCATCAGTTGAATAATACCAAGAAGAAGGGGAAAACCAAAACAATAATAACCCCAGACTAGGTTGAAATAACCGCCAATAAAACCAACCTGTTGGGGGCAACCAAAATCAGGGTAACCAAAACCCCCAAGTGGAAAATAACAACAAACTCCAAGGGAGGAACAACAACAATAACCTTCACATGAACTTCACTTGCATTCTTTGCGGTGAGCATGGACATTATACTCACCATTTCCCTCAAATTTTCAACCTAAAATGGATGAAATAATCGATGAACTCGCCATGACCTTTAGCGTCGCCTGCCCCTCAGTAGTCCCCAGAACATTATTTGCAACAACCACCCTCAACTATGTTACAAAACCCTATCCCACACCAAGGTGTGATGAATACCCAACAGGAGGTACATCCTACCCCACCACAAATGGGACAATATCAAAACTCAGGGCCCACCCACCTTGGAAATCCAGTGGATCAGAATATCCTCCTCACTAGAAAAGAATAAATTTTTCTGCAAACACGTGGTTGTCAATACAACGCACCTCCAAAATCTAATCCCACCACTTAGGAAGAATCTCCAGTTATAGTTGGAAAACCCTTGATGATTCCATGCCCTAACATTGAACCTACCATTTGTATCCCTTGCATTTCGTTACGATGGAATGTCAACAACCCTTAGGCTAGGGAGCACACAATTACAGTCTAGTCGATGACTTGATGTAGTCTCCTGCATCCATTTCTATATTGGAGGTCCTCCAAACTTGTCCAAATCAATGAAAATCCTTACTTTTCGCCTTGGGGGAAGTCGACCCAGATGATACTAGACTCATCACATTTGATCTAGATAGCAAAGAACCTCATCTGCCCACTCTGGTATCTTTCCAGATACCAGTCAAGATTCAGAACATCAAGGTTCATCAGTGTATCAATGATGAATGTGCATCCACATGCATCATGTCCAAAACTATATGGCACAAACTTTTCTCCCCTAAGATATTACCATCCTCCATCACCTTAAGATCCTATGATGGTCAACCATCCTACCCTGAAGGGTTGTTTCAAAATTTCCATGTCGAACTCGGGGGAAAAACCATCCTCATTGACATTGAGGTTATCGATTCCATGCTTGATTACAATATCTTGTTTGGACATAGCTACATGTACACTATCAAGGCAGTGGCCTCTTCTATGTTTCTAATTATTCTGTCCCCCCACAATGGGAAAATCATCACCATCGACCAAATTACACATTTTGAGCTTAACCATTCTGCCAACATCGATAACATCTTCCCTCTTGTCTGCACTAGTTCTGATATGTATTCACTCATTGACATGGGCCCTGGAATTTTCAAAGACCCATCCTTTCTTGGGGCATACCATGGAGCACCACCTCTTATACACCCTTCAACATAAGTGTGTGTTGTATCTTCTAATGGAACTGACATCGGAGACACCATTCCTCACACTGAGGCCTCTCCACACCTCGACGTCCCACCAGTTGAAGAAATTTTACCTTAGGGTTTCCTTGAGAACCCTAATACACCACTTATACATTATTTCCCCCTCACCTAAGGGAAAATCCTGGCTTGGGATACAATCCCCCAAGCCATCACTCAAATCCCCTTCTTCTGTTGGGAGTACAAGATTTTCAGGTAACCGCAATGATTACCTTTCCCAACATGGTTCTCCCCATCCCTGTATGGTATCTACACCCACCTGCGATGATTCCTCAATCATCTCTCCTTCCTCATTAAGAGGGAATAGCGATGCAGTTTCCAATACTAACTCTGGCCATGCCACCCTCACCCCCAATCGTCGACACCACTACCACGGCTGGGGGAAGAGGGAAGAATAAAGAGCCCACAACTCCACTTCGTCCTCGAGTTCAACCTTCTTACACACTTTGCGAAAGAGAGGGACACCCCACTAATAGATGTCCTTCTATTGCTGAGTTACGCAATCTGATCCAACTTCCTCAAACAACCACATCCCTTGTCTCTTCACCAAGCACATCAAGTACTATGAATGCATCTTCCACTGCAGGAAGTAAAAGGATGTGAACCAAATTCACTCGTTCCATCTATTCAGAATATGGCCAGTACACTCATCATTTCCCAACATTACCTTAGTTTCGCCAAATGCTAACAACAGTACACCAAAATGTTCAGCAAGAGCCCTCTCCACCAACACTTTCAGGTACCCAAGTCATTGACATCCATTATGTCTCTACCTCAGTCCCCGAACGAATGAGATTCCCTTTTTCTCTATGTGATTCGTTTACTCATTTTTCATATCAGTGTCCTTTGATTGTGCCATAGCGAGGTCATAATTCAAGCCCTATCCAACCACATCCGACCACCTTACCACAGGTTTTTCCCTCTCTAGACACTGCCAACATCACCTCCCTTGAACTTGAGTCACTTCCCACCCCTCCATGGTTCATAAATAGATTGTCTAAGGATATTCCCCCAAATCCTGCCAATTCTCTGTTTCATTTCCCATAAGAAATATTAACCCCTACAATTTTTTATCCCCCACAGTGTATGGACATTTGGTTTATGTCAAGCGAACTGTCACAACATGGTTGTGATATCCCCTCTACATATTTTCCACTTGAGGAAAATAACACTGTGACATTCACCCATGTTACCTCCCAAAATCCCCTATACTCTCTGATTTTCCACTGTGACGAAGATATCCTGGAGGAACTCACTACCCTCGATTGCCCATGGAATTTGCTCCATCATCGAGCACTTTTTATCTCATGGGAAGACTTTGACCCTTATAGCCAAGCCTCCATATGTGAAATCAATACCAAAGATTTTATTCCATCAGGGAATATAGAATGGTTCAACAACCCTATCCCTGCCCCAGATGCTTTTGAGGAAGGGAACATCGCTAATATTTACCCCACCATCAAAGTTGACATTTCCATCAAACCGAGAATCATATAAGAAATCACCATTGGTGCCACATGATCCCCAGAGGAAATCACAACTTATAAAGATATATTTCAAGAATACCATCATATTTTTTCCTGGTCATATACAGAGATGCTTGGCCTCGATCCTTTTATAGTTAAACATCGGATCGACACATGGACATATATCACCCCAGTCTGTCAAAAGAAGTGTTCGCTTCACCCATCCAAAGTTGTGGCTATCAAAGACGAAATTGACAAGTTACACTTCATAGGGTTTGTTTACCCCATTATGTATACCTCATGGGTTTCTAACCCCATCCTCATTAATAATAAACAGGGCACTATTCACATTTTCACCGACTTCCCTAATATCAATGATGCTTGTCCCAAAGACAACTTCCCAACCCCTTTCATCGACCAAATTATCGATGATTGTGTCGATCACTGTTATATGTTCTTTATCATCATATATTGTTCATGTCGGGTATTCAATTCTAATGTGTGCAGGTACTTGATCATCACACCATCGCATCCCCTTCAAGTATATGTTCTACACTGGCATGTAATGATTCTCTCTGAATATCAATTGCATCTCCCAATCACACCCTACAACATTCACCTATAAGGTCCCTACATATAGCGCTGCAGTACTGGCACCTCTACTACATTTTTTATATTTTCACTCGATAGCACTCTCCCACACATGATTTTTCCCATTCATAGTCCCCCTTGGTACTTTGACACTCATGTTTCTTTCACCCCCTAGGGATGGGAGTCCCGATAGTCTTACACATTTTCGAGAATAAGCCACATACTCCTTCTCATCATCAGAAATGATTTTAAGGATGGAAATTTATTTTAAAATGTAGAAACCTTGGTGAATCTTACTAATCCTTCATATGCCAACTATAAATGTTTAGTGATTTTTTTGTAAAAATATTCAAATTTCTAAGGATTTTATATATTTTATATAACATTTTGGTGATTTTTGAAGTAAAATAATTTTTTCCTTTAGAATTTGGGTGAATCATTTTTAGAATAGCGAATCTTTTTTGGGAAAAACCATGGAAAATTAGCCCATGAGGGAAATTTAGCCCCTAAAATCATCCCTACTCATCATATTGCTAGCTTTCCCAAATGGGCTCTCAGGCTATCTCATATCGGTTCTATTTGACTACACCTCTACATTATCATCAAACCTCCATTTCATCCAGAATTAGTTTTGCCATCTACATATTTCCCTCCATTCATTTACCTCATAGAGAAACCCACCCATGGGCCCCCCACCCTTCACATGTTCTCCATGCAACTTGAGCCCTCATAGGCCAAGCCATCTTGCACCGAGGCACCCATTTCTGTATTTGTAAACTCATCCCAAATTATTCTTTTTTTATTTGGTAATTGTAAAAAGCCTTTGTTTCCAACATTTACTTAGCTTTATGTCTTCACCCTTGATGACCTTCTTTTTCCAGCAACGCAACCCATGTCTCCCTTGGTTGGGGAATCCACTCTCCTTTTCTCATTCTTATAGTGCTCATAAACCTCTAGTATACCATAGTCCATGTACCCCTAATATCTGATTTTTTCCACTTTGTCACACCTCTGGCACAATTTAACCCCATGTCTAGTCGTCCCGCTGACACTAGATACAATTTTACGATTGTTGCTAATCATCCTTCAAACATACCCCCAACCAAGGTAAATCTTGAGTCTCATCGCATATTGACTTCATTCATGTTCCCTATCAGTTCCTGATCTTATCTCCATGGATTTCATGAATCCCTTTGCTTCTTGGCGTCACGTCTCCCTTTCTATCGACATCAACATGGTTTCTAGAAGGGCGACAATATCTTGACTCTCATTACCTTTACAATGAGGAGTCCCAGATGGAACAAAGACAACTATCATTTCTCTTCGATGTTGTTGATCCCCATAACATTTGACTTCATAAAAATATCATGTGAAGCTGGGTCTTACTATGCGACTATTGCAATTGTTTTATATGAGCTAAAGACCTCTGAATTTGTTAGGCTATCAATTCCTATGAGTCATTGACACTTCTTACAGACACCCTTGGCACTCTTCAAAGTATGTTCACCATCATAATTGTCATATGTCATTATCAAACTGCCGCATAGGGTGCTGTAGTCATCTACATCAGCATACAACTTCAATTATTGTCTTACATTTTGAGTTACATGACACAAGGATGGGGCATGCCCGCCTCGTTTGTATACAGATTTTCGTTTTCTCCCTAGAGAAAGGTTTGGGTCCCACATTTTCCCCTATACCTCCGATGTATTGCTCTTGTGATTTCTCTCAGCACTCTTCATTGCAATGGCACTCTTATTAGAAGAAACATTGATGTATTTCAGCTATACGTATGCTCCTAACCTCACACATCAGGGGGAATCTATTATCACTGAAATTTCATCTTCAACATTTCACACAAATGGTTACGTAAATAAAACAATGCCAAACAAATATTAGTTCACTTGCAGCATCAAAACACATTTTCAAAAGGAAAAAACTATACAAATTGGGCAAAAATTGACATGTGGTAATTCACTAAATGAAGCGCACGCAAAGTGCACGGGCCAAAAAAGCCCATGGAGCACACAATGCACCATATGTGTTACTTTGTATGAGAAAATCTGCATACTCCTGTGAACGACGCATTTATGGTTCTTTTTGGCCCCTCAACCACTTATGGACCAACTCCCAACTTGATTTGACCCTCATATCTGAGCTAAATCTGAATGGGGGGCTGGTCAAGGACCAAAGGATGCCCTAAAGGGCCCCTTGTTCACACCAAGAACCAGTTGAATATTTCCTTGAAGAAATTCTATAAATGGACGCCACGGGTTCCCTAAGAAATTAAGATTTTCATAGTATTTTTATGCTGCCTCAATCATCCCTTGAGAATCCCCTTTTCTTCTTGGAGCATTCTAGCAACATTTAAATAGGTCATTCCACTCATCTCTAGAGGGAATATGCATTGATTTCTTCATCATTTTCCATTTCTTCTTTACCATTCTGAGAAGATATCTCCATTAGGGAACTCAAGATCCCTCCAAAGGAGGAAGAGGGGACTCATAAGTCCTCATTTCTCTACAATGTTTTTCCAACTNCATGTAAAACATACACATCATACAAAGAAAAAATATTTGGTACTTATCTTTTAATATATGGCCACCAACTTTGTGCAGACCTTCCATGATCCTCCCAGCCTTAGACCACGATGCTCATCATGCTCAGTAGTGGGTCACCCTAAAGCTGGGACTAAACTCCACCCAGGCCAAAGGAATCCTATACCTAGGCTGAGGCTACGGGAAACTACACAATGAAGCTGGAAGGGATTCTCTCCAAGAAGCCTGTTTACGCCCACTGCTCACAGAATCTCATTCCCCACATGCATGTCCCACCTCGGTAATATGCAACTTTATTGATCCATAGTCCATATTTTGCTCCACTTCCCTTCCAAGGCTTTAGCAATAGGTCAGATCAATAATTCTTAGAGCTCTGTAGCTGGTGCTGGACTCCCTCCAGAAGAAATCAGTTCCCATTAAACTCTCTCACCTAGAGAGATTTTCTCACTGGCCTAAAAACCTACTTCTTAAAACACAGGCCTGACAACCCGCCTCTTCAACCAGAGGCCTAACAACTCGCCTCTTCAACCCATGACAACCAAAATCAGGTAAGGCAAGGGGACAACTCAACAAATTTACAGATATTCACAATGTCAGAAATGGCTATTGCTATGTGCTTGTTGATTGCATGAGTGAATTGCAGGAGGGATGGACAGAATGTTGAGGATAAACTCATGGGAAACAAAAAGGTCAGATTGGGCAAAATGCTGAGAGCGAGTAAGAAAAATGGTGAGAATGGTGATATTGCAGAGTCGTAACAGATATGCAATGGTGAGAGGGAACTCCTCAGGAAGGTGTCCAAAATGATTCCTGAACCCCTACAATGGTGAAATTTCCCACATAAAACTACATGCATCCTAGGTGACACTTGGCTCTCTAGGAGCATGTTCCTCTCCACTTGGATTTTGTTCCTCCCCCAAAGGAACTTAGGATAACTAGGTTTATTTCCCAAATTTAGTATTTTTTAGGAATACATTATAATATTCCTTTGGGTTAAGCCCTCAATATTATCCCCTATTTCCTAGCCTCTCAGCCCCATTCATTTCCATACCCAGTGGAGCTTAGTCCCCCATAACTCTTTCTTCGTGGTCATTTTACATGCAACATTGTATTTGATTAATAATTTTCATAATTACATATAAAAAATTAGGCTCGTTGGCCTTAGCATCTAGGCTCTCCAGCCTAATAAATGCATAATCCTACCATCTTATAATCACTTGGCTCACTAGCCTATAAACATCATTACATTTCATAGGGGATTGGGCTTTGGGTATTACACTTAGGATACAACCTCAGGGAAGCTCCAACTCCCCAAGTTTTTGGCTCCAACCAGAAGGAGGCTACAACCCCCTATGTTCTTTAGATACAACCAAAAGTTGGATACAACCACCTATTATTTCCCCATCCAACCACCTTGAAATAAAAATTTCAAATAAGGAAAACCTTTCATTATCACTGAATCAACTCTATCATGGTCATAAATCTGATTAAAAACCTATCACAACCTGTAACAATCTCTTCAAATATTTTATACAAATCCGTGACCTGCATGTGTTGCAACACACTGATGTTCACAACTCTCTTTTATACAACATGCGAATGTCCATGGATCTCTTCTATGAAACTCGCATAATACTACAAAACTCTCCTTAGTTTCATTATCATTGTATTTGTTTCTATCAATCTCTTACTATAAAACCTTATACTAAGAACTTGTCACTGTGATCTATCAACCAACCATATATGATCGCATATAAATCATATCAATGATTCAAGTATGTCTATCACAAGACATGTATGAGAATCACACATATGTCTCACTGATCATGTGTCATATAGGAGACCCTCACATTAACTGTACATTAAAACCTCATTGTTATCACAACATGTGCCAATAGCAATATTTCTCAACCATAAAACCTCAAACATACTCGAAGTAAAACAAGTTATGTCTTAACAAGATGCCCAATGAAGTGTCCCAACAACAACCAACCAATACAATAACAATGCATCTTTGTAGATCTATCTTATACATAATATACCATACAACCAATAGTCCCTAAAGGGAAAAATCTCAATATCCCATGGCCATACCCCAAGAAATCACAAAAGACCTACTTTATATAAGGATATAACATACCTTTTGTTACTGTAGATATCTCTACTATATTTTCTCACTGATATAACTTCTTGTAGCCACTTCTCATCTCTGCAACTTGTCACTAATGATGGATTTGATCTTCCTTTTCTTCATCTTTCACAACAGATCTATGCCTTGTCTTCAGTAAATTCATGGATGTCTACTCTTTGTCCCGCTGTGGTCTATGGATGTTCGCATCCTTCTAGTTCTCCAACTCGTGGATGTCTTCAGTAAAACCATGATTTAGTAACCACAATCTCAACTCTTTGACTGCTACAACTTCTCTTCATTGAACATCGTTTCTTTAAACTCACTGCTTTAGATTTATCAATAATACCTTCACACAACATTTCGCAGAAGAGATATTCAATGTGCTCAATAGGTGTAAATGGGATTCTCTTGTTCTCTTATTTATATTTTCCAAGTGGCTTCCTCTAGAAGCTACCTTGTAATTGTTTTACCCCTTTCTCCATCTTCTAGGGCTAACCCACTTTCCTGTTGCAAATAATGTAACAACCCTGGTTAAATAGATGCATAGGGATTATTAATTATAATTAATTTGATAATTTGATTGTCCTAATATGTTTAGTTAAACAATAATTATTTCTTAATAATATTAATTAATTAATTAATTACTAATTACTTGTTCATATCTATCAATGATTAAATAATTAATTAATCGACTCATTAATTATTTGAGCAATGAATTAAAGGGGTTAATAATTTTTAGTTTATTTAATTAAAGACTTGCGTATGAAGGGAGGGGGGGGAAGAAACATTAAATAAGGGGATAAGATAATAAATAAGGGGATAAGATAATAAATAAGGGGATAAGGTAATAAAGGAGGAGATAAGGAAATTAATGAGGGGGAGGAGAGTCGGTGAAGGGGAAGATACGACAGGGAAAGAGTCCTATGGGAAGGCATTGTGAGAATAGGGGGGAAGGAAGAATTATGAGGGAGGAGAGACTGTAGTTCTGGTTTTTTTTTATTTTCTGGTTCTGTTGTTGGGTTCTGCAGTTTTGGTGAACCATTGCAGGGGGCACCGATTGTTGGGGGTTTTGGGCACAGGGGTCAGGATTCCTTTCGGTTTCCTGGCTCTATGAAGCCGGATAGGATGCTCCTAGCTAGCTGGGAGGTTAGTCAGTTTGGGCAGAGTTGGGTCAGTGCATTAGGTTGGGCAAGGAAGCAGGGAAAGGACAACCATATTAGCGGAAATTAGCATCAGAAGCAGGTAATTTATTTATGAAATTGCTGAGTTATTTTCATGTTGTAGTTAAATTTTAATTTCTATCGAATATTATATGCTTTTACGATGATTAATGAATTATTTATGCATTGAAAGAAATTTATATTTAATTGTATGAAATTTTTAGGATTACTTAAGTTTAGGTTCCTACACATGGTATCAGAGCCTTAGTTTGAAATCTGGGCCTAAGGGCCAAGTTCCAAGTTCGAACTCCAGCTCCACCTAACCTGCAAGTCAAGCACACAATTTTTTTTTAACACAGATATAAATATAAATAAAATATACATACTGAAACAAAAACACAAAATGGTAAGGCAATAGTGAAAACACAGAATCGATGTATTTTAACATTTCGCTAGTTCTTATTTATCAAAATAAGCAGCTGAGAAAACAGTTACAAAATGGAAATACTTAGAAGGATAGAAAGCTAAATGGCCATATTGAACCTACAATAAGCATCATGCACAAATGACAGGCTCAAATTTTGTCACTGGACAGAAGTGAAATTGATACAACATTAAATAACAGCAGTATTACACAAGAGTAATCAGTATTACCTATCACTTCCTATATATTTTGGTTTCTTACCCTAACTAGAGCCTCAAAATGAGTGAATCTATGGTATGGGCAGTATCTTCTTTCACAAGTACAATCATACAGGTATCTACCAATGCATCATAACCATGTAAAAACTGTCCAAAATTTGCAAACCTACAAAATGTTGCACCTATGTATGTAGCTATGTTTGAAAACCATTTGTATGAGTTCTGTTTGAAACCTTGCTGGACATAGTCAGTTTGCATAAACATGTACTGCCTGTTTGGATTAGCTTGCAACGTTTCTATTATAAAATTTAAAGAAAAAAAATATATTGTTATTACAACAACAGTGTCATCACCCAAAATCCAAATTAATGGGCTTCTACCTGGAAGAATGAATTACCTTATTGCGCCTAAATGAGTTTCACAGAAAAAGAAATGATTTGAAAAGAAATGATTTAAAGAGAAGTTGTTCATCACTAGACCAATGAGCCTGGTGGGTTGGCTATAGTAGTGGAAATGAACGTAAAAAGGAAATGAACATTGTTTATGGAGAAGAAATAGGTAGAAAACACACGGACTTACTAAGCCATTGAAGGAAATAGACAGAAAATCCAACAAAAGAACGAGTTTCATAGTCTTCAGTGGTTTCAACCTCCGTAAGAGTAGAAGGCATACCAAAATCCTTGTATGTGAAGTAGCAGTAGGTCTTCTCAAAGAGAGCCTTCTTGTTCTAACCAAAATCATAATCACTGGCAACAATTGACATTGCCTCCCTAGCCCAAGAACTAGGGAAACACAAATAAAAGCTTGAACTGAACTCGAGCTCTTTAAAGTTCTAATGAAAATGAATACCTAAAAAAAAAATGAGAGTTTGAGAAATTACTATCTGCTTTCTGCTTTATATTCCTCGTAGAAAGTATCAATGACAACAATAAGCTCTAAAACTTCCAGGGATCCCACTCATACAATGGAATCAATATTCAATTGAAATAAATTTCTCTGTCATGATGCAGATATTGGTAATGCAGTACGTACTTAGATCAACATTTCTAGTTAGTTTGAAGATTCAAAATTCTTCACTAGTATACCCAGTTTTTCAAAGTAACATAAGTTATTCTCAAGGTTACACGAATTATGGGTGTGTATTGGAATCACCAGAAGTATTAGGTATAGGTGCGGCAATTATCTTGAATTTAGGATTCATGGTTGTGCCAATAATAGATCTGCTTTTTTATAAAATACATATATTTCTAAGTAATATACATGCAAAGTTAGGAAGAGGTATGTGCTATGTCAAGGAGATAAACAAGAGCGATTACTTTGATTCCAGTAATACGCAATATCCCTGCTCAGTCGAGAAACAATACTACAGGCATGGCCCCTGTTACTCTCCCGGAATTATAATTATGGTGCAGTTGTGGATTACCTGGGCGTCGATCTACTCCATAACCTTGAAATGGTGGCTCGAGATGGCTTAACGTCATGGAATACTGTGCTCTCGTTTTGGAATGTGAACTTTAAATTCCACACCGCTATCACATCCAGTCAGGGATTTGGGGCAACCATTCAAGCAAGCAACGGAGTGATAGAATGCAACTGTGGAAACACTAACCAAGTTAATGACTGCATTAGTCACTACACCAACTATTGTAATTAGTTTGGCATAGACCCAAGAAGCAACCTTAGTTGTTAACAATAATGTGCCAGCACCTGCACATAAAATCGCAGATTAGCAATCACATGAAACATAAGTCCACACTCAAACCAAGCGCACGTGACCATTAAACACAAAGATGCATTAGATGCCAAGTCACAGGACATCCCACACAAAGCCACATCAGATGCCAAGTCGCAGGACAACCCAGCACCCAAAGCCCGCATGAAGCCACGGCCGAGGAGTCGTGCACTGCACACACAGGAAACAAAATAAAAATTAGTAATAACACAAAAAAAAAACCCAACATCCAAGCACCTGCCACGCAGACTAACAACCAAGCAACCTAAGCCATATAAAAACTTATATGGCAAACTGTGAGTACCTAAATCTGTTTACAACATGACCAAGAGACTTCCCATGATCTTCGTAATAATGCAATAAAGAGCAGTGCCAGCAACTGGACATATTATCAACGCCTCTTTCATGTTCATAGATTCATCATCTTACGCCCACATATTAGCACTGGCAGATGAAGATTCCGGCGAGAAACTGAACTTCAGGGAATTCAAAGACAAGGGAGACATCTATTTCATGGATTGCACAGGCGGGGAAAGAGTAAAACCATAATTACCAGATACAAACAAGTATGTAGCGAAATTCGGATCGAGATGGAGTCGTGGATCCATGGAAAACCTCAAACAAAAGCATGGCTGTCGTAAGCGATCTTTCTGAAGGAATGATCAACAATTGAGCCATTGTGAATTCTGCATATGTTTATTTTGAAATGTCCGTGTGTTGCTAATTAACATTTCATACAAAAAACAAATTAGTGAAAGAAACCTGAAACATTTCATACAAAAAAATTAGTGAAAGAAACCATTCAAATCAGACAATCAATCACACCTCCTACATTGTAGAGAGTATTGAAAATACACCAGCACCAGTGCTCAGAGCTGAACATCGTGCCATCGAGGGAGGAGCCTGCAGTTGCAGAGAGGGAGAAGAAAACCTCGGTCGTTGTTGCAAAAGGGAGAGGTGGCAGAGTAGGTAGGGAGCGTGCTAACATTAGGTATAGGGTTTGGGATTTAAGAGAGGGAGAGAAGGGCATGTGGGCCTCATGTGAGGACCCATGATGTCGTTTGGATTTAAAAAAAAAAAATTATTGGTTTTAATCTTATGTAATATTTTTTTAATTTTTTTAATTTTATTCTATTTTAATTA
>JZKD02S2422745.1:195946-208114 GCA_000966675.3 Picea glauca
TTATGCATGAAGAGAAGCTAGATTGGTTGTCTTGTTGCCTTGGGCACAGTTGAAATTTCCCATATTGTATTTCTAGGTTGTGGAATAATTTTATAATAGTTCAAGCAAGAGTGTTTTCGTTTTTCTTTTTTTTCATGTAGAAAGAACAACATAATTATGAATATGTCTGCGAGACTTTCCATGTGAATGACTATAATATCTCAATAGAGAGGGACACAAAATATTTACTAATCCTATTATATTTGTCATAATAATGGATTTAAGATCTCTAGGAGGAGGGATATATAAGTTTTAAATGTCCATGTGTGTGAATGACATGGAAAAAGGTGCAAGAAGTGAACTTGCATGTTGAATATTTATCTATGTTTGTATATGCTTGAGTGTATGGATTGAATGTAGCATAAGGTTTCCCAGTATGAAGAATACTATTAAGACCAAATATATATGAATTAATGATACAAAATGTGCAAGTGATGCACATGTATGATGTATGATTATATCTATACTAAATGCATGATATGATTTCCTAAATAAGTAAAATGTAAGGAAAGCATGGCACTTGACATGATTGAATAAATACCATGGATGCATGGTTGACTCTATTTTTAAGAGTCATGACTATTTTGTTTTGAATAATAGCTTGAGGAGTATGTGTTTCATTTCCTTAGGAAAATATAGCATAAATTGATGAGAGAATAAATAATCAAGGATGCTCCATTGTCATGATAAAAGGAAACATGATTAGGATTTTAGAGATTGCATGTAAATGATTGTGAATAATCATGCACTAATTAATTTTCAATAGATATGAAATTGAAACCATAAAGTGTGCCTATGGTGGACACACACACTGCATGCTAAAGCATGTGATTAAAGAATAGTGTGAATGAAAATTGATGGAATAAATGTGTGTTGGCACAAGGGTAGACCTAGTATTCAACGTTTCAACAACACACCGACAAAACCCTAACTATCAACCCTTTCAGAAACACCTATGAAGCAGATGAAGTCTCACCCAAGGTGGAGGCAGGGGTGGTCGCATGACTCAAATGTCTGCAACTTAGCTGGGACATAGATACATGATTACACCATTCGAACAAAGCACTTAGAATTTAACATTCATCAATATTTAACCCTTATTCACATCACATATCCAAACCCTAATTACAGAACAACGCATTATTCAACTATATATAACACATCTAATAAATTATCATATGGAAAGAGAACATATCTAGCATTCATTCACATCACTAAGCAGTTAATCTATCATACCAGATTCATCTAAACATTCATTGTTGTACCAAGATTAAATCATATGAACAATATAACGACCATAATGCACAAAGAAAAAATAACACAGGATATACGTGGTTCACCCCAACATGGGGCTATGTCCACCAACTCTTCTCTTCTTTATTATCTTTTGTCAATCTTCTTACATGCACAGAACCAAAAAACCCCACTCCACATAGGACAGGAGATCTGCGCACACCTCGCCAGATCCTCCTTCCCTTTAGTTAGTTCACAACACAAAGAATTATTACACATTCTACACAAGATTCTTACAATCACTTGCACTTATCTCTACAAGTCTTAACACATAGTATGCACAAAGCCTCTAGCTCCACACTAAGCTGATTCTACTAGGTCTCTCTACTTACATCGCCTAGATATCTATTTATATATTATAAAATAGGACTAAACATGGGTACACTCATGGGCCATCATCCCATACCCATTACATAAACCTTAAACCCAAATTTTTTCTAAAAAGGTGTCAAGATCCCGCGATCTCCACTTTGCCTGGCACTCCATCTTCGACCAATCTATCGAAGTTTAAAAAATGGTCAAACATGACCAAGGTTCTCCAAAACTTGGTCGAGGGACAACATGCCCCCAAAACTCACCTGTGACTCTTCCCAAGTCACTCCTCTCTGGGTAATTGTGCCTTAAATGCCTCGATCTTGGCTCAAAATGCTTCGACCTACTGCTTCACCAAGGCCTCCTTCTCGATGAACTCCTGAATATTTGCCTCAGTCATAGGTCCTTCCAAGATTTTTTTGACTGTAGTGACTACTTTTTCTAGTTTTGTTCCTCGTCCTTAAATCTCCTCAAAAAGTAGGATAGCTGCATCCTAGACTAGATAAAGATTTTAAGTCACTTCCATGACTTTGCTATATATGGCAGGGACCTGTTTTTGAGCCATGCATTGTTCTTGGGATATTTTCATTCACTTGACCACTGACAAGGGCTTCAACTACAATTGTACTATTGTTGATTTCTTCTTTTCTTCCTGGAGATGTGACTCTAGTTTCTTTCAGTTCAGGGTCCTCGGTAAGGTTCTCATAATTCTACGCACTTCGACTTCTAAGTTGTTTACATTCCAAGGTTAATGCCTTGATTCACTTGACCGTGCTTCAGGTGGTTTCTTCTCGTTGGTATCGCACTTCCTGCAGAGTGATTGTTACTGCTTGTAACTCTAATTTTTCTACTCTCTATTGAAGTTCTTGGATGGTTGTAGCAAGATTCTCTACTTGACTCTCTATTGGGTCTTATTCTATCTATTCTAATCCTGTCACAGAGCGAAGTGATCTGTTGACTGCTTCTTTAACTCCAATATGTTCCATAAGCAACTGTTCTTTCTCTTTCCAAATATGTTCTTTATCCTCTTCAAACTTGATTTAGAGGTCGTCCTTCTCTTATTGTGAAACTCAACGTTTCTCTATGACTTCCTCTTGTGCTTGCTTCAGGTCCACTATGGCTTATTATTTTTCTTCCTACATGCGACGAAGGTGAGATTCGGTTGCATCAACTATTTTTCAGAGTTGGGTAGGGTCATCTCCCAACTCTGTTTCTTCTTATGGCAGGGGTGCAGTTGATACTACGTGGCTAGAGTGAAGATCTTATTGTACCCCTCTCAGCTATGCTTCAATTCTTTCATACATGGTTTCCTGTTTTTCTTCATTTCCCTGCAAAATATATTCTAAGGCATCTAATAAAGTTGCGATAATGAATTTGAAGTCATCGACCATGAGCACAGTCTGCAACTTTGGCTTACTAGCTTTGGACTTCTTCCTCGATGTAGGTTTCGTTAGGTAAACCTTTATTTTCTTGGAAGTCTCTGTCTCTTCAAGGGGGTTCCTAGTCAGTGCTACTTCTCCCTGCTTTTTCTTGTCTTCTTCCTCTTCTTTCTCTTCTTTGTCCACTTCTTTGTTTCATTTTTCGTTAGGTGAATATGATGCAGTATCTTCTGATGTGTTGTGTATTTACTGTACATATTCCTTATTTTTGTTCCTTCTACTACTAGGTGCATCATATTATTCGTGAGTAACCACTATACTTCCAATGAGTTCGAGGTCAGACATTTTTGCGTTGTTAACTAGAACTAGGAGTTCTTCAAGCCACTCGGTGATTTCCTCCATGTCCTCCTCGGTGAGTTTGTAATAGGAATGAAGCTCTTCCTTATGTTCGTCTCTGCGTGTAGTGATATATATAAAATCCCTATCTGCGTGGAACTTCACAAATGGTATGAACCTATCCAGGGTGTTTGGCATCATATGAGGGAAAGAATCAATAGCCCTCTTTAGCTATGGGTATTAGGTATGGAACACTATGTTCGACTGCCATTGTTTCCCCATATCACTTGAATATGAGAGCATGGTGAAATTCGCAGCTAGTGGCTCAAACCGCTCAATGTCAAGGAAGGTTTCTCCTTCCGACATCTCCCAAGAAATGATTGAAATGAGGATCAATAGCTAGCTAAAATGGAAATAATAGCCTTGATCCTGAGCTTCACAATAGTCCTATTCTAACTGGTTGACGAGGTAACTCACCTAGTTCATTTGTAATCCTTCCACACATTTTCCTACGAGGTCAACAACGAACCCTGTGACCTGCATGGGTCTATTCTTCCTTAATATATTACCAGTGATTAACTCAAAGGCTAGGTGCACTGTGCCATTTTGGATGGAGGCTACCTTGTAGCCTCGCTTCCCCTTCGCGACATCGCCATAGGTGTCTTTAATATTCTATGCCAGAGCACGATCTGAGCCTTCCCTGGATAAAATTATTGTGGGTCTGATCCCTGCATGCTTAATCCAGTGATCCTATGGATCAACATGATATTGATGGTGATATGCTTGTCCAACCACATATAACCATCATGGAAGAATGACAACAGGAGCTTAATGCATGCATTAACCTCTTGATGTCTTCCGAAGTGTGGTATCTTCATCATGTTCAAGATAGTGGACCTTGCGATGTCCATGGTACATGGCTCGGGGATGATCTTCGACTTTTTCCCCTTGGTATTGGTCAAATATTTGTGAGGTGTGAGCATGCCATAGATCTTTTGGTATCCTAGGTTATAGTCATTGATCTTCAACGTCAGAATTCTCTCCAATTGCGGTTTGACTGTGCGTACTCCCTTCGGGAGGTTCATCGTGATGACTGTGTATTCGAAGTCCCTCGAGACAATGTCATGACTTACCACATCGGTCAGGGGAAGGATGTGGTTGAGTAGGATGGATGGGATTAGATTCACATTTGCTAAGTCATCACAATGCTTGGTTCTTGTTTTGGTCGCATCTCATGATGGTCCAGATCCATGAGCAGTCAATGGGGATACTTGCACTCCTTTCGTCGATGAGGCTTGGATGTCTGTAGACATCACCTTCTCAACCATGAGGTCTATTAGGATCTCTTCGATGTCTTTTTATGCTGTATTAATTTTTTCTGACATGCACATTCGAGATATAATATCTCAGGTCGGTGAACAATGCTCATTGTAATAGAATGGATGGTGAGGTCTCAATGATCGTTGCGCAAAAGTAACTAGTTCTTTGTGGGCTTGGAGAATCACAATTGGAAAAAGTGTTCTTGGTAAAATGCTAGATGGGATAAATAGACAACATCATAATAGACTGTATAAATGGACAGGAACGCCTCAATCAATTCTATTCCATTCATTATGGTGCGGTCCCAATGGTCCAATGGCGAATGTTCTGACAATAACTGCATTTCTATTTGTTCTGGGGAATCGTTTTAATGACTAGGATGCCTCCAATGGTCATATCACTTCTCCATGGAGAAGTTCCAATATGTGCTATACTGATATTTCGGTGGAGTTCAATTTCTGGAAACCTTCCCTCTGCGAAGTCTTTTCTGGAACTCCTTGCAATTTTTCTAAATTTTCTTTCTTCTTGCTGAGATTTCTAGCCTTCTTTCCTGCAATTTGAGTTACTGGGTTCCTCTTCCCATTTTGATTCTTACCTTCTCCTAGAATAGTAACTTTTCATTGTCGATGATCTTTCATAGGTTTCAAGAGTGATACTTCTTATGTGTCTGGGTTAGGTGCTCTACTCTCCTATAAAGACAGGTGTTTCACGTTTTCGTGTGTTGTTTCAATGTCAATGTCCAGATCTCTGGTCCTCAGTAGCTTCTATTGGTGTTCTTTTTCCTTTCATTAAGTGTGCTATTCTCCTAGCCATGAAATCTCTTAGTTCTTTCTTTTTCTATTCTAGATCCTTCTCTTATTGTTTCCTTCATATCTGATCTTTCTCAATCTAGGTTTTTCCTAGCAAAATAGAAAATGGGGTGTTTCTCTCAACAAACTTAATGATATCGATTTCTTCTTCTGTCGAAGTGCCATGAGCACTCATAGATGTATGGGTAAGTATTCCACATAGGGTTATCATCTTTCCTCTAAATAATCATATTCCTCCTAATGAAGGAACCATAACAGGCTTTCCCAAAATTTCCCATGTTCTTTCTATCATGATATTCACCTGTGTTTCCTCCTCCAGGACACAGTCTATGTCAAATTATCCTATTCTTTATTCTATGTACTCTTTCTCTTTTAAGATCTCTGATAAGTTAATATCTATGTGATAGTTCAGGGTTTCTTTCATCTGTATTAATTCAATCTTTGATCCTTTCTGGGGTTCTATCATATCCTTAGTTTCTTGGCTTGTCTCATAGTTTTCTTGTCTCATATTCATCTTTTCAATCTTAGCAATAATTCTAGGGAAATCCAAAACTTCATGTCCAGTAGCCTTACAACAAAGAAAAATAGGACCTCTACCAGGGCATTTCTTAGCAATATGTCCTGGTCTTCTGCAACTATAACAAAGGGTTAATCCTCTCTTTCTCTTGAACAATCCCCAACCTTTTCTATATTGCGAACTGGGATCACAGTAACTAACCTGCAAAAAAATATTTCTAGAATCCTTCATCCATTTGTTAGTCCAAACATTATTTATATGCATATGGATAACATACCTTTCATTATTTCTATAAGATCTATTCATATCAAATCTTTTTTCTTCTAACTATGCTCTAGGACAAAATTTATCAAACATACCTAGATTCAATCTTTCGAAACACAATTTTTCATTTATCTTACCTTTCTCAAAGCATAAATCTTCAAGATCTTACCTCTTTTCTTCAGATCAAACTTCTATTCTTTTCACAGAGCTTCTCAAGTCAAGTATAATAATATGCATTAAAGTAGCATATCTACGCACAGAGATTTCTCTTTTATTCAGTTCCCAACAATCATAGTTTCAGTCCCGAAAACGAAACCATTTGTTGGCACATGAGAAGACCCAGGGTTCAATGCTTCAACAAAGAACCAACAAAGCCCTAACTATCGACCCTTTCGGCAACACCTGCGAAGCATATTAAGTCTCACCTAATGTAGAGACAAGGGTGGTTGCATGACTCAAATGTATGCAACCTATTTGGGACACAGATCTATGATTACATCACTCTAACAAAGCACTTAGAAGTTAGAATTCATCAGTATTTTACCCTTATTCACATCACAGATCCAAACCCTAATTACATAACAACACAGTATTCAACCACATCTAACACATCTAAGCACTTAACATATGGAAAGAGATCATATCTAGCATTCATTCACATCACTAAGAACTTAATCTATCATACCAGATTCATCTAAACATTCATTGTTGCACCAAGATTAAATCATATGAGTAATATAATAACCATAATTCACAAAGCAACCATAACACAGGATATACGTGGTTCACCCCAATGTGGGGCTATGTCCACTAACTCTTCTCTTCTTTATTATCTTATGTCAATATTCTTACATGCACAAAACCTAAAAGCCCCACTCTACATAGGACGAGAGATCAATGCACACCTCGCCAGATCCTCCTTCCTTGAGTTAGTTCACAACACAAATCCTTCTTACACAATCTTCACACAATCTTCTTACAATCACTTGCACTTATCTCTGCAAGTATTAACACATAGTATGCACAGAGCCTCTAGCTCCACACTAAGACGATTCTATTAGGAATCTCTATTTGCATCATGTAGCTATCTATTTATATACTAAATTTTTTTCCTAAACATGGATAAACCCATGGGTCGTCATTCCATACCTGTTACATAAACCCTAAACCCAAAATTTCCCTTAAAAAGGGTCGATATCCCATGATCTCCACTTCGCCTGGAGCTTCGTCTTCAACCAGCTTGTCAAAGTCCCAAAAATGGTGAAACATGACCAAGGTTCTCCAAAAATTGGTTGAGGGCCAACAATGTGCATGTGTGAATGCAAAATTTGAATCCATAATAAAGATGCATGTTGATAAATCCTTCTAGAATATTGGGTAAGAATTCAAAATGACAAAGATGAGGATGACTCAATGTTGAGGTCATCTCATATAATGATTGGTATGCAATAAGGAAGTCGCATGATGAGACAATTTCATGTAGAGGAATCTTGTGAGGACTCTGTCATGAGAACAAATTCATAATCTTAATGATTTCTAGGAAATTAAACAATATACTACAAATTCTATTTATACAAGAATCTTGGACTACATTTTAAAATATCATGCATGAGTAAGATACATGCAAATGAATGTTGACCAACCTAATTTGTGGGAAATATCCTGCTACTATAGCATGTTGAATTATCCAGGGAAGTCAAGATGAAACTTGGTTGAAACTGCTGAAGGAACAAAGAAGGAAAATCCCAAGAGGGACATATTTCTTAAGAAAAGGAGGAGGAAAGGAGAAACACTTTCCTCACTCTGAAAACATGGATTTTCTTAACAAAGTTATACACCTAAAAAGGTAACAACCATGAAAGAAAATGAAAATAAACAAATAAGTATGTTTAAATGACTAGGCTTGGTTGAGCCATGTTAAGTAAATGAAGTGAGGACTTAGAAATAACTTAGTTGAACTGAAAAGTACTACACAGTGTAGGAGGAGTTGTAAAAGAGGGAAGAGTCCCTTAACTACTTTCCTTGTTGTTTATTTTGTTTCTCTGGGACGAGAAACTAATATGTTGATGGTTGTAGGATACCCAACATCTGAATTATTTTTATGGTTTCACTAGTGAGCACATTAAAGAGTAATGTGATGAAGTACATGTAGATATGCTAGGATGTATTTGACAATTATTTCTGATTTATATGTTATGCACATTCATTTTATTTAACATGAAAACTAATATGTTTGTCACTGTGATGATGCATGTTAAGTGTAGGAAAATATTGGAGTTGTTGAGGAAGGAAAACTACCCATGGTTGAAAACCTTAGGAAGAGGATAAATGAAATAGGGTTGATGTTGAAATATTTTTGAAATGACTTTGCGAGTTCCCATGAATCACCAATGATGAGGTAATATCAAAGAGGGTGTTGGAATCTAGAACATGTATAAAATGCTTCCTTCTCATGTGACATGGGAGTTGAAATGGATTAGGTAATAATCCCCTATGAAGTATTTTATTATCTTAATGATATGAAAATAATGTCCAAGGATGCATAAATATTTGGCATGTTTCTTCCCATGTCCTCAACTATTTCAAACTCATGAATGTTGTGCACATTCCTCCTTTCTCTTATGTCACAGAAACATTTGTACATGTGATATCCCTCACATCCACAACATTTAATGATTTTATGTCTTGGTCCTTTCCCCAAGGTCTCTGACATCACATAATCATTCTATGTTGGTTGTATTTGAGAATTATTTTTGAGGAAAGGTGGCCTAAACCATTTCCTTATCTACTCCATCTTTCCTTTCTTCTTGTCAACAAAATCTCTCTAAAAAGTTAATACTCCTCTATCCTTATCATACATGCATTTGTCTCTCCTTATTTCTTCATATGATGTATTGGAATCATCATAGTGTATGTTATCACTATATATTGAAGGTATCACACTCAATAATATTTGTTTTTTGACTTTTTGATCCTTGATGAAGTCAACATACCTCAATAATTCCAAATATGTCCTCTCATACTCGTTCATGGTCATGCTCCTAAATTTCAGTTCAAAGAAATATTTCATCTTTCTATAATAATAATGTTGTGAAAAGTATTTCTTTTGAAATTACCTTCCAAACTATCCTTGTGTGATCTTATTATCATCAATGTTCTTGAATTGTATTAGTTAGTCACACCACATTGATTATTTTCCTTTTAGTTATTAAATTGGAATTATGGCTTCTACATTGAGGAATAAGTATGCAATTGGAAATACTTCGTCATTCCCAACATCCATTCCTCTATATATTTATCCTTTTGTTTCTCACCATCAAAGTTAATATGTTTGATCATTCTCATCTCCCCTTGTATTTCATACACTCCAATCCTCCTCTTATCTTATCTTATACGAGACAAACTTGGAATACTTCTTTTTCTTGTAGTTGAATGTCTTGGTGAGTGATGATAATGTTTTCCAACACTTATATATTCTTACCTCTTGGCATGAGATATATGATCCTCTTCCCTTGAATTTGTTTCCTTATCCATATTCTTATATAAATTGTACAAGATATCCAACAACTTGGTTTTGATGTTGTTCTGATTCCCCTAAGGTTTCATAATATTTTCATGCTTATTAATTGAGTTGGTTGTCATTGATGTCAACCCTTGAAGCAAGTCCGGTAGACAATTCTAGAAGCCCTAGATATGTGGATAAGGAACCCATGTTTTTCTGAGGAATAATGTAATGAAGAACAATGAACTTTTAGGAAAGACTATCATACATGGATAGTACATGTCATTCCATTTCCTGTGATATGTGGTACATCACGTAGTTCCTCAAAATTGAGGAGATATGGCCTTGTAAAGTTGGAGAACCCTTTAGAATAACCTAGAAACCCATAAAAAGTTAAAAGAATATTCCTTAGTCAAAGTGGTTGCAAAAGAAATTAATTAAATAATAAAGTAGTTGCAACAAGAAGTTAGTTAAGGGTAAAGAAGTTATGATTTGACTAATTATGGAAAAGTTATTTGTAGGAACCTAAAATTAAGTAAGCCTAAAAATTTCATACAATTAAACATAAATTTATTTCAATGCATAAATAATTCATTAATCATCATCAAAGCATATAATATTCGACAAAATTTAAAATTTAAGTACAACATGAAAATAACTCAGCAATTTCATAAATAAATTACCTGCTTCTGATGCTAATTTCCGCTGATATGGTTGTCCTTTCCTTGCTGCCTCACCCAGCCTGATGCACTGACCCAACTCTTCCGAAACCGACTAACCTCCTAGCCAGCTAGGAGAACCCTGTCCGTCTCCCTAGCGCCAGGAAACCGAAAGGAATCCTGGCCCCTGTGCCCAAAACCCCCAGCAACCCGGTGCCCCCTACGATGGTTCACCAAAACTACAGAATCCAACAACAGAACCAGAAAAAAAAAAAAAAAACCAGAACTACAGTCTCTCCTCCCTCGTAATTCTTCCTCCCCCCTATTCTCATAATGCCTTCCCATAGGACTCTTTCCTTGTCATATCTTCCCCTTCACCGACTCTCCTCCACCTCATTAATTTCCTTATCTTCTCCTTTATTGCCTTATCCCCTTCTTTATTATCTTATCCCCTTATTTAATGTTTCTTTCCCCCCCTTCATATGTAAGTCTTTAATTAAATAAACTAAAAATTATTAACCCCTTTAATTCATTACTCAAATAATTAATGAGTCAATTAATTAATTAATTAATCATTGACAGATATAAACAAGTAATTAATAAATAATTAATTAGTTAATATTATTAAGAAATAATTATTGTTTAACTAAACATATTAGGACAGTCAGATTATCAAATTAATTATAATTAATAATCCCTATGCATCTATTTAACCAGGGTTATTACATACACCCACCCTTTAGGAAACTTCGTCCCGAAGTTAAGGTATCTCATGGTACAAAGGAAAAGAAACATGGTTCACACATTCATAACAATTAACTGACACTATTAGTAAGTAAGTCAAGAAAACTTATACATACTAGTGTATATGTACAAGAAATGCATGTGTAGCTATTACATACAAGTCTTGTGCATGTACTAATAATCAATAACTATCACCCTTTAGTAATTTATGTATGCATCCAATCCAATCAACAAGGCTAGTCTTTTATAAAAGACAATAAACCAATCAAATGTTTGTGAAATCCTTTAATTACAATTATCCTAGTTCAACAATTTTATTTAGACAACTGTGGTTTAGTTACATAATTATGAATATTCATATATACACATTCTCTTTTAGAAGGGAAAACATTAAATTCCACCATCAGACAAATCTCCATACTTTCTCAACTATTACTACTCATCCTTCCTCCCTAACTTACTTCCATCTCCATTCCTATCCTTCATCTGCTGGACTATTTTGGAGTGTCAACTATATTGACCTAACTCCAAATAGAACCTGTAAGCAGAAGTGTCACTATCTCAACCAAACTTTCCCAGTAGGAAACTGACAGTCATCATCACATGTCTTGGGGAGCGTGATATAACACTGTCCTCCCATGACTTCAGGTTTCAGAGGATACACAGTGGTAAATGCATCCACCCCTCCTAATAATAACTAGGGTCCTCACCCTACAATGGAATATACAGTGGCACCGTGTTGCTAGGGGTTTTGTCATCGTTTATTCGGTTTTGGGCAGTCTCATCACCTGAAATCCTGCACTGGTCCACATATCATAGCAATGCATCCAAACCAATATAATTTCACATACAAATATTTGTACCATAATGTTTCTTGGTTAGTGGTCATGATATCCACTTTCATCATCATTATCCCTTGGCTATTTCATAGCCCATAACCTGCAGATTAGTCTGTAACACAAAATCATACATTTCTATGCATTATCATCATGTA
>JZKD02S2422745.1:216811-238056 GCA_000966675.3 Picea glauca
GTCTTTTGTGATTTCTTGGGGTATGGCCATGGGATATTGAGATTTTTCCCTTTAGGGACTATTGGTTGTATGGTATATTATGTATAAGATAGATCTACAAAGATGCATTGTTATTATATTGGTTGGTTGTTGTTGGGACACTTCATTGGGCATCTTGTTAAGACATAACTTGTTTTACTTTGAGTATGTTTAAGGTTTTATGGTTGAGAAATATTGCTATCAGCACATGTTGTGATGACAATGAGGTTTTAATGTACAATTAATGTTAGGGTCTCCTATATGACACATGATCAGTGAGACATATGTGTGATGCTCATACATGTCTTGTGAAAGACATACTTGAGTCATTGATATGATTTATATGCGATCATATATGGTTGGTTGATAGATCATAGTGACAAGTTCTTAGTATAAGGTTTTATAGTAAGAGATTGATAGAAACAAAGACAATGACAATGAAACTAAGGAGAGTTTTGTAGTATTATGCGAGTTTCATAAAATATATCCATGGACATTCACACGTTGTAGAAAAGAGAGTTGTGAACATCAGTGTGTTGCAACACAGACAGGTCATGGATTTGTATAAAATATTTGAAGAGATTGTTACAGGTTGTGATAGGTTTTTAGTTAGATTTATGACCGTGACAGAGTTGATTCAGTGATAATGAAAGGTTTTCTTTATTTGGAATTTGTATTTCAATGTGGTTGGATGGGGAAATAATAGGTGGTTGTATCTAACTTTTGGTTGTATCTAAAGAACATAGGGGGTTGTAGCTTCCTTCTGGTTGGAGCCAAAAAATTGGGGAGTTGGAGCTTCCCTAAGGTTGTATCCTGAGTGTAATACCCAAAGGCCAAGCCCCTATGAAATGTAATGATGTTTATAGGCTAGTGAGCCAAGTGATTATAAGATGGTAGGCTTATGCATTTATTAGGCTGGAGAGCCTAGATGCTAAGGCCAACGGGGCTAATTTTGTATATGTAATTATGAAAATTATTAATCAAATACAATGTTGCATGTAAAATGACCACGAAGAAAGAGTTATGGGGGACTAAGCTCCACTGGGTACAGAAATGAATGGGGCTAAGAGGCTAGGAAATAGGGGATAATATTGAGGGCTTAACCCAAAGGAATATTATAATGTATTCCTAAAAAATACTAAATTTTGGAAATAAACCTAGTTATCCTAAGTTCCTTTGGGGGAGGAACAAAATCCAAGTGGAGAGGAACATGCTCCTAGAGAGCCAAGTGTCACCTAGAATGCATGTAGTTTTATGTGGAAAATTTCACCATTGTAGGGGTTCAGGAACCATTTTGGACACCTTCCTGAGGAGTTCCCTCTCACTATTGCATATCTGTTACGACTCTGCAAGATCACCATTCTCACCATTTTTCTTACTCGCTCTCAGCATTTTGACCAATCTGACCTTTTTGTTTCCCATGAGTTTATCCTCAACATTCTGTCCATCCCTCCTGCAGTGCACTCACACAATCAGCAAGCACACAACCATAGCCATTTATGGCATTGTGAATATCTGTAAATTTGTTGAGTCGTCCCCTTGCCTTACCTGATTTTGGTTGTCATGGGTTGAAGAGGCGAGTTGTTAGGCCTGTGGTTGAAGAGGTGGGTTGTCAGTCCTGTGTTTGAATAAGTAGGTTTTCAGGCCAGTGAGAAACTCTCTCTAGGTGAGAGAGTTTGATGGGAAGTGATTTCTTCTGGAGGAAGTCCAACACCAGCTACGGAGCTCTGAGAATTATTGATCTGACCTATTGTTGAAGCCCTGGAAGGGAAGTGGAGCAACCGATGGACTATGGATCAATAAAGGTGCATATTACCGAGGTGGGACAGGCATGTGGGGAATGAGATTCTATGAGAAGTGGGCATAAGCAGGCTTCTTGGAGAGAATCCCTTCCATATTCATTGTGCAGTTTCCCGTAGCCTCAACCTAGGTATAGGATTCCTTTGGCCTGGGTGGAGTTTAGTTCCATCTTCGGGGTGACCTACTACTGAGCATGATGAGAATCATGGTCTAAGGTTGGGAGGATCATGGAAGGTCTGCACAGAGTTGGTGGCCATATATTAAAAGATAAGTACCAAATAGTTTTTCTCTGTATGATGTGTATGTTTTACATGTGTTATAATGTTATCATAATTTTTTTGTGTTTATTTCATGTATGTATTACTGTCGATTCTACATCATTATGTGTATGAACAAAATGTTATGTCTATTTCAAATTTCATTATATATATATATATATATATATATATATATATATATATATATATATATATATGTTTAACGAATGGTGTTTTCCGGGAATATTTAGACAATTTTGTCATTGTCTTTTTTCTGTCTGTTTCATCACTTGGGTGAGAAAAACAAGGGCACTTGCATGCCTATTTGGGCCTACTAGAAAATACAGAGGTTAGTGCATGGGTTAAACAAACCAAACTCATGAAATAAACAACTAAACAAACTAAAATAACTAAGGAAATAAAACTAGAATGCATAAGAAACTTAGAACCAAAAACAATCAACCAATGACCAAGATTATGCCACCAATGGATAACTATAATAGTTGGAAAAACACTATAGATAAATGAGGACTTATGAGTCCCCTCTTCCTCCTTTGGAGGGATCTTGAGTTCCCTAATGGAGATATCTTCTCACAATGGTAAAAAAGAAATGGAAAATGATGAAGAAATCAATGCCTATTCCCTCTAGAGGTGAGTGGAATGACCTATTGAAATGTTGCTAGAATGCTCCAAGAAGAAAAGAGGATTCTCAAGGGACGATTGAGGCAGCATAAAAATACTATGAAAATCTTAATTTCTTAGGGAACCCATGGCGTCCATTTATAGCATTTCTTCAAGGAAATATTCAACTGGTTCTTGGTGTGAACAAGGGGCCCTTTAGGGCACCCTTTGGTCCTTGACCAGCCCCCCATTCAGATTTAGCTCAGATATGAAGGTCAAATCAAGTTGGGAGTTGGTCCATAAGTGGTTGAGGGGACAAAAAGAACCATAAATGCATCGTTCACAGGAGTATGCGGATTTTATCATACAAAGTAACGCATATGGTGCATTCTGCGCTCCATGGGATTTTTTGGCCCGCACAATTTGCACACGCTTCCTTTAGTGAATTAGCACATGTCAATTTTTGCCCAATTTGTATAGTTTTTTCCTTTTGGAAATGTGTTTTGATGCTACAGGTGAACTAATAGTTGTTTGGCATTGTTTTATTTATGTAACCATTTGCATGAAATGTTGAAGATGAAATTTGAGTGATAATAGATGCCCCCTGATGTGTGAGGTTAGGAGCATACGTATAGCTGAAATACATCAATGTTTATTCTAGTAAGAGTGTCATTGTCATGAAGAGTGATGAGAGGAATCAAAATATTGATATGTCGGAGGGATAGGGGAAAATGTGGGACCCAAACCTTTCTCTAGGGAGAAAACGAAAATCTGTATACAAATGAGGCGGGCATGCCCCATCCTTGTGTCATGTAACTCAAAATGTAAGACAATAATTGAAGTTGTATGCTGATGTAGATGACTGCAGCACCCTATGGGGTAGTTTGATAATGACATATGACAATTATGATGGTGAACATACTCTGAAGAGTGCCAAGGGCGTCTGTAAGAAGTGCCAATGACTCATAGGCATTGATAGCCTAACAAATTCATAGGTCTTCGGCTCATATAAAACAATTGCAATAGTCGCATAGTAAGACCCAGCTTCACATGATATTTTTCTGAAGTCGAATGTTATGGGGATAAACAACATCAGAGAGAAATGATAGTTGTCTCTGTGCCATCTGAGACTCCTCATTGTAAAGGTAATGAGAGTCAAGATATCGTCGCCCTTCTAGAAACCATGTTGATGTCGATAGAAAGGGAGACGGGACTCCAAGAAGAAAAGGGATTCATGAAATCCATGGAGATAAGATCAAGAACTGATAGGGAACATGAATGAAGTCAAGATGCGATGAGACTCAAGACTGCCCTTGGTTGGGGGTATGTTTGAAGGATGATTAGCAACAACCGTAAAATTGTATCTAGTGTCAGGGGGACGACTAGACATGGGGTTAAATTGTGTCAGAGGTGTGACAAAGTGGAAAAAATCAGATATTAGGGGTACATGGACTATGGGATACTCGAGGTTTATGATCACTATCAGAATGAGAAAAGGAGAGTGGATTCCCCAACCAAGGGAGACATGGGTTGTGTTGCTGGAAAAAGAAGGTCATCAAGGGTGAATACATAAATCTAAGTAAATGATGGAAACAAAGGCTTTTTACAATTACCAAATAAAAAAAGAATAATTTTGGATGAGTTTAAAAATACAGAAATGGGTGCCCCGGTGCAAGATGGCTTGGCCTGTGAGGGCTCAAGTTGCATGGAGAACTCGTGGAGGGTGGGGGGGCCATGGGTGGGTTTCTCTATGAGGTAAATGAATGGAGGGAAATATGTAGATGGGAAAATTAATTCTGGATGAAATAGAGGGTTAATGATAATGTAGAGGTGCAGTCAAATAGAACCGATATAGATAGCCTGAGAGTCCATTTGGGAAAGCTAGCAATATGATGAGCAGGGATGATTTTAGGGGCTAAATTTCCCTCATGGGCTAATTTTCCATGGTTTTTCCCAAAAAAAGATTCACTATTCTAAAAATGATTCACCCAAATTCTAAAGGACAAAATTATTTTACCTCAAAAATCACAAAAATGTTATATAAAATATATAAAATCCTTAGAAATTTGAATATTTAAAAAAAAAACTCACTAAACATTTATAGTTGGAATATGAAGGATTAGTAAGATTCACCAAGGTTTCTACATTTTAAAATAAATTTCCATCCTTAAAATCATTTCTGATGATGAGAAGGAGTATGTGGCTTATTCTCGAAGATGTGTAAGACTATTGGGACTCCCATCCCCAGGGGGTGAAAGAAACATGAGTGGCAAAGTACCAAGGGAGACTATGAATGGGAAAAATCATGTGTGGGAGAGTGCTATCGAGTGAAAATATAAAAAATGTAGTAGAGGTGATGGTATTGCAGAGCTAGATGTAGGGACCTTATAGGTGAATGTTGTAGGGTGTGACTGGGAGATGCAATTGATATTCAAAGAGAATCATTACATGCCAGTGTAGAACAGATACTTGAAGGGGATGCGATGGTGTGATGATCAAGTACCTACACAAATTAGAACTAAATACCCGACGTGAACAATATGTGATGATAACAAACATATAACAGTGATCGACACAATCATCGATAATTTGGTCGATGAAAGGGGTTGGGAATTTGTCTTTGGGACAAGCATGGTTGAGATTAGGGAAGTCGGTGAAAATGTGAATAGTGCCCTGTTTATTATTAATGAAGATGGGGTTGGAAACCCATGAGGTATATATAATGGGGTAAATGAACCCTATGAAGTGTAAATTTTCAAATTCGTCTTTGATAGCCACAACTTTGGATGGGTGAAGCGGGCACTTCTTTTGACAGGATGGGGTGATATATGTCCATGTGTCGATCCGATGTTTGACTATAAAAGGATCGAGGCCAAGCATCTCCATATATGACCAGGAAAAAATATGCTGGTATTATTGAAAGATATCTTTGTAATTTGTGAGTTCCTTTGGGGAGCATGTGGCACCAATGGTGATTTCTTCTATGATTCCCGATTTGATGGAAATGTCAACTTTGATGGTGGGGTAGATATTAGCGATGTTCCCTTCCTCAAAATCATCTGGGGTAGGGATAGGGTTGTTGAACCATTCTATATTCCCTGATCGAATACAATCTTTGGTTTTGATTTAACATATGGAGGCTTGGCTATAAGGGTCAAAGTCTTCCCATGAGATAGAAAGTGCTCGATGATGGAGAAAATTCCATGGGCAATCGAGGGTAGTGAGTTCCTCCAGGATATCTTCGTCGCAGTGGAAAATGTGAGAGTACAGGGGATTTGGGGAGGTAACATGGGTGAATGTCATAGTGTGATTTTCCTCAAGTGGAAAATATGTAGAGGGGATATCGCAACCATGTTGTGACAGTTCACTTGAGATAAACCAAATGTCCAGACACTGTTGGGGATAAAAAATTGTAGGGGTTAATATTTCTTATGGGAAATGAAACAGAGAATTGGTAGGATTTGGGGGAATATCCTTAGACAATCTATTTATGAACCATGGAGGGGTGGGAAGTGACTGAGGTTAAAGGGAGGTGATGTTGGCAGTGTCTAGAGAGGGAAAGACCTGTGGTAAGGTGGTCGGATGTGGTTGGATAGGGCTTGAATTACGACCTCGCTATGCCACAATCAAATCATACTGATATGAAAAATGAGTAAGTGAGTCACATAGAGAAAAAGGGAATCTCATTCGTTCGGGGACTGAGGTAGAGACATAATGGATGTCAATGACTTGGGTACCCAAAAGTGTTGGTGGAGAGGGATCTTGCTGAAATTTTTGGTGTACTGTCGTTAGCGTTTGGAAAAATTGAGGTAATGTTGGGAAATGATGAGTGTACTGGCCATATTCTGAATATATGGAACGAGTAAATTTGGTTCACATCCTTTTACTTCCTGCAGTGGAAGACGCGTTCATAGTACTTGATGTGCTTGGTGAAGAGACAAGGGATGTGGTTGTTCGAGGAAGTTGGATCAGATTGCGTAACTCGGGAAGAGAAGGACATCTATTAGTGGGGTGTCCCTCTCTTTCACACAGTGTGCAAGAAGGTTGAACTTGAGGAGGAAGTGGAGTTGTGGGCTCTTTATTCTTCTGTCTTCCCCCAGCCGTGGCAGCGGTGTCGACAATTGGGGGTGAGGGTGGCATGGCTAGAGTTAGTACTGGAAACTGCATCGCTATTCCCTTTCAATGAGGAAGGAGAAATGATTGAGGAATCATCGTGGGTGGGTGTAGATACCATACAAGGATGGTGAGAACCATGTTGGGAAAGGTAATCATTGTGGTTACCTAAAAATCTTGTACTCCCGGTGGGGGGTAGAAGAAGGGAATTTGAGTGATGGCTTGGGGGATTGTATCCCAAACCAGGATTTTCCCTTGGGTGAGGGGGAAATAATGGATATGTGGTGTATAAGGGTTCTCAAGGAAACCCCGAGGTAAAATTTCTTCAACTAGTGGGACGTCGAGGTGTGTAGAGGCCTCAGTGTGAGGAATGGTGTCTCCGGTGTCAATTCCATTAGAAGATACAACACACACTTGTGTTGAAGGGTGTATAAGAGGTGGTGCTCCATGGTATGCCCCAAGAAAGTATGGGTCTTTGAAAATTCCAGGACCCATGTCAATGAGTGAATACGCATCATAACTAGTGTAGACAAGAGGCAAGATGTTATCGATGTTGGCAGAATGGTTAGGCTCAAAATGTGTAATTTGGTCGATGGTGACGATTTTCCCATTGTGGGGGGAAATAATAATTAGAAACATAGAATAGGCCACTGCCTTCATAGTGTACATGTAGCTACGTCCAAACAAGATATTGTAATCAAGCGTGGAATTGATAACCTCAATGTCAATGAGGATGGTTTTTCCCCCAAGTTCGACATGGACATTTTGAAACAACCCTTCAAGGGAGGATGGTTGACCATCATAGGATCTTAAGGTGATGGAGGATGGTAATATCTTAGGGGAGCCAAGTTTGTGCCATACAGTTTTGGACATGATGCATGTGGATGCACATTCATCATTGATACACCGATGAATCTTGATGTTTTGAATCTTGACTGGTATCTGGAAAGATACCAGAGTGGGCAGATGAGGTTCTTTTCTATCTAGATCAAATGTGATGAGTCTAGTATCAGCTGGGTCGACTACCCCCAAGGCGAAAAGTAAGGATTTTGATTGATTTGGACAAGTTTGGAGGACCTCCAATATAGACATGGCTGCAGGAGACTACATCAAGTCATCAACTAGACTGTAATTGTGTGCTCCCTAGCTTGAGGGTTGTTGACATTCCATCGTAACAAAATGCAAGGGATACAAATGGTAGGTTCAATGTTAGGGGATGGAGTCATCAAGGGTTTTCCAAATATAACTGGAGATTCTTCCTAAGTGGTGGGATTATATTTAGGAGGTGCGTTGTATTGACAACCACGTGTTTGCAGAAAAAATTATTCTTTTCTAGTGAGGAGGATATTATGATCCACCGGATTTCCAAGGTGGGTGGGCCATGAGTTTTGATATTGTCCGATTTGTGGTGGGGTAGGATGTACCTCCTGTTGGGTATTCATCACACCTTGGTGTGGGATAGGGTTTTGTAACATAGTTGAGAGTGGTTGTTGCAAATACTGTTGTGGGGACTACTGAGGGGCAGGCGACGCTAGACGTCATGGTGAGTTCATTGATTATTTCATCCATTTTAGGTCGAAAATTTGAGGGAAATGGTGAGTATAATGTCCATGCTCACCGCAAAGAATGGAAAAGAAGTTCATGTGAAGGTTATTGTTGTTGTTCCTCCCTTGGCGTTTGTTTTTATTTTCCACTTGGGGGTTTTGGTTACCCTGATTCTGGTTGCCCCCAACAGGTTGGTTTTGTTGGGGGTTATTTCCCCCTAGTCCAGGGTTATTATTGTTTTGGTTTTCCCCTTATTCTTGGTATTATTCAACTGATGGGCCGGATTTTGTGTATCAACTGTTCAAAAGTATGAAGTTGTTGAATGGGAGAGGGTTGAACAAAGTTAACGTTGGCATGTGGTTGTCCATGTGGAAGAGCAACTTGTCGTGGAGGACCAAGAAATGGGAAACATAAATTGATTTTTGGCAACAATACATAGGGTGCATAGGAAGATGAAGCGCTTTCACTAGTGCCAAGGTTCTATGATGAGGTAGAAGGGGAACTTGAACTTGGTTGAGAAGCCAGGTGCATTATGGGTGTCGAAAAGAGTTTGCTCATGGGTGGAGGGGGAACAATAGGGTATGGTTGTTGGTAAGGGGGAGGAAGGTAATAATATGGCCCTCCATATGGTTGCGTATATTGGGGTGCACCATACATAGGTGGTGGTTGGATGTATAGGTTGTAGTGTGTCATGGTATCGATCAACCCATCCCCATTGTGAGACATGTCAGGTTTATCCTGGCCAAATGGTACGGGTCTCATTGCATCGAGTAATATTGTGTATAAGTAACCCGACTGAGCATAAATGAGGTCAAACTGTTGAGCCTTTATGATGGATTCCTCTTCGGATTGGGGGAAGGTGGATGCTACGTCATTAGAAAGTATAGAGATGGGTGATTTTAGAAACCAATCGAGACGTTGTTCTTTGGTGGTTTCTTCTTTACATAAACTACATCATCGATGCCATTCATGGATGTGGTCTTCAATATGCATATTTGAGGTTTGTTTTCACTCAGAGAGAATTTCTAAACTAGTATCATGACGAACCAGTAGTTGAAAAAAAGACAAAACGTCTTTGGCCAAGGATTCAAAAGTCAAGTGGGGCCCTGATTTTTCATCCACATACCATTTGGATGATGTAACAGTGAGTGTTCATTGAAATAACCTCAAGCAGATGGATTCATCCATGATTTTGTTTGAAGAACACCATTAGTGGAAGGTCATGACATGGTTGGCAGGATGTTCCCTCGATTTTCCTTCAAAATTTAGAATATCTGAAGGTAGCTTGGTAGGCATATTGGGCCATGTGGGGTCATGTAAGATAGGATAATTTGTGATTTTACTCAAATTAGGAATGTTTAGAGATGCCAAGTATGACATGGGGAGTGTTGGTGGAGGATTAGCTCCATCCATGGTATGAGAAGGTAGTGGACCTGACCCTTGAGGGGGATTTGGTGGGGGTGTGCTTCTCCCTTGAGAAGAATTTTTCCCACTATCTCCTTGTGAAGGAGAGCTAGTGTATGGATGGCCTTGGTAATTGGACCCAAGTAAATTGGAACCAAGCAACATTAATCCCAAAATAGTGGCGCTCACAGGGGTGTGAGATGGTTGATCTGGTGAGTCGACAAGACTATGAGCTCCTCCTAAAATAGGAGGGATATTCTGCAAGCATTTGGAATGATGAGGATTCTGTGGGTCCCTTATGGTGTTTGACTAGAAAAGTGAATCTGTGCAAATGGTGATGAGAGAAATAAAGGAACAACAGACTTGTATAATTTGGACCTTCACGATATAACTCACAATTGCATGTAATCAAATGAGCATCATACATAAATCAACTGTAAATAGGCATACATGTGGGTAGGTGGTTTTTTTCCATGTGGGGGAACAAATAAAACATATGCTCATGTCCTAAAAGATGTATTTCCATTCATCTCAAATAGAAATAGACCTTCCAAGAGAACTCAATAGTGGGGTCTAAAGACACTGGAAGAGGAACTAGTGAAGGATGAAATAATCAATTATAATAAAGGGGTAGAGGGTGCATATCCTGAAAGAACTAGCGACATTTCCAAATAGACACACAAAATATGATCAAGGTGCAATTGCAACCCATAATTTCCACCTGGGTAGATGTCCTAAATTTGGCCACTAGGTACATTGCTCAAAGTGAGACATTTAGATTTTCAACCTCAGAAATGGGTCACTAGATGGATCCCTTCCAAGAGTTGGGTGACTCAAGGGGGGATGCACAGAAAAATTAGACCTCGGCCTTCAACCCTTCACGGGTATCTCCCTTCCTTATGGTGTAGGAAAAATTGACTTGGAGGATTTTAAAGTTCCCCATTTGTCAACTTCTAATGTTTGAAAATGTGAGAATTAGATAATGAGGGGTTATTTGGATGCCTACTGATGAGATCCTACCTAGACTAAAAAAATTCTTTTGGCACCTCCTGTGGAGGAAAATTTAGTGAGTTTTTAGAAAAAAATTAGATGTGGTGGGCTCATAGATTGGGGGTGTGAACCAGTCTTGTTTGAATTAAGTGGGTGTGGATAATTTCTTCAAGAAATAGCGAGACATTTCAGAATTCCTTTGGAGAAAACCCACTTCAACATCTACAATTCAAGATGGAAATTATGTGAGTGAGGAGTGACTTTGTGTGTGAGCAAGTGATAAAATGTGATGATTTTTTATAAGTTACGTGTGAATTTGCAACATGTGGACTTCCTGTGGTCCTTACAAATATTTGTTACCTATCTTACTAAATTTCATTGGTACAACCTTACAGAATTTTAAAATACCTAAAGAAATAGCATGTGGACATATGGGTCCTTACCAATCCTTTAACTCCCTAATGTTGTTTATACCAAGAAAGATTGAAAAAAATATCCTAGATTGAAAGAATTTGTTCATATATGGGCCCATTACTTTGATATTTAAACTCTCCAAGTGATGTAATCTAAGAAATAAATTTCAAGAAACTATCCTAAGTTTGCAACATGTGGGCATGTATGGGCCCTTACAAATTTAAGATGATTTCAAAAAGAATCTAAGAGGAGTCGTCTCCTAAAGAATTTTTGTTAAGGGAGATGGAATGTCCCCTTAACCACTTTTCTGATTCTCAATATTGCTCTATGGTGTGAGAGAAGAGCATAATCAATGATCAAAGTTGATATCTAGTCCCAATGCAAGTGTTTTTATATGTGATAGAAAATGATCTGAACTTATATTTTACAAACCAAACAAGCCATCCATGTGGAAACTAAAGAAAACGAGGAGAATATATGGTTCTTTTTACTACCTAAGTGCCTATGTTTAGCTAACCTTTCATATGGGAAAGGAGTCTAAGTGGAGTTCATTTACAATTTGCATGAAAGCAATAATTTGAAGGCTAGGGGCCTTCAAATTATCACAAAAATCCTTATAATTCTGAAACTCTGGAAATGTGCGCTAGTTACAGTTCAGACAAAGGCGCAATGGGTGCACAATGCATAGAGAACAAAATCCTTTTGGGCACACGGTGTGCAAAATGCACAGAGAACAAAATCCTTTTGGGTGCACAATGCACTAAGTGTGCATCAGTGGGATGAAATACACACGCACGTTTTGATACCCATCGGGGGGGAGATTTTAGAGTGAAATTCTCCTCCTCCAGCTCAAAACTTAGCTCTTGATAGGTAAGGCTAGGCCAGGTTTTGTACCTGTAAGACAAATGGATCAAAAATAAGTTCTCTCTAAGCCAAAATAGGGTGGAAATTGATACCTATCCTTAGTATGGATGGCAATCTTTTGTGTCCATTTCGTCACTTGGGTGAGAAAAACAAGGGCACTTGCATGTCTAATTGGGCTTTCTAGACAAGACAAAGGTTACTGCATGGGTTAAACAAACCAAACACATGAAACAAATAACTAAACAAACTAAAATGACTAAGGAAATACAACTAGAATGCATAAGAAACTTAGAACCAAAAACAATCAACCAATGACCAATATTATGGCACCAATGGATAACTATATTAGTTGGAAAAACACCATATAGAAATAAATACTTATGAGTCCCCTCTTCCTCCATGGGAGGGATATTGAGTTACCTAATGGATATCTCTTCTTACAATGGTAAAAATAAATGGAAAATGATGAAGGAATCAATGCCTATTCCCTAAAGAGGTGAGTGGAATGGCCTATTGAAATGTTGCTAGAGTGCTCCAAGGAGAAAAGAGGATTCTAAAGGGAGGATTGAGGAAACATAAAAATACTATTAAAATCTTAATTTCTTAGTGCACCCATGGACTGCATTTATATCATTTCTTCAAGGCAATATTCAACTAGTTATTGGTGTGAACAAGGGGCCCTTTAGGACACCCTTTGGTCCTTAACCAACCCCCCATTCGGATTTAACTCAGATCTAAAGGTAAAATCAAGTTGGGGGTTGTTCCATATGTGGTTGAGGGGATGAAAAGAATCATAAATGTGTTGTTCACAGAAGTGAATGGATTTTCTTGTACAAAGTCGTGCATATAAAGAATTGTGTGCTCTACAAGCTTCTTTGGGTCACACACTGTACACACGCTTCCTTTCATGAATTAGCAAATGTCAATTTTGGCCCAATTTGTATAGTTTTTTCCTTTTGGAAATTAATTTCGATGTTGAAGGTGAACTAATAGTTCTTTAGCATTGTTGTATTTCTGTAACCATTTGTGTGCAATGTTGCAGACGGAATTTCAGTGATAACGGTCTTTCTAGATGTCATCCTTATATATTCTAAGTCAGAAGAAGAGAATGAGAATCATTTGAGGATGGTGTTGCAAGTGCTAAGAGATCATCAGTTGTATGCCAAATTGATCAAGTGCTCATTTTATCCAAACAAAATTCACTATTTGGGGCATATCATATCTGAAGAAGGGATAACAATGGACCCTGAAAATATTGAGGCCATTAAAGGGTGGAAAACACCTAAGAATGTGACAGAGGTCAAATCCTTCATGGGTCTAGTTAGCTACTAAAAAATGTTCATTTCATGGTTTTCGAGAATAACTTAACCCATCACTTCCTTGCAAAGGAACGGGAAGAAGTTTCAGTGGACAAAAGAATGTCGAAATAGTTTCCAACAATTGAAGCAGTTGTTAACCAGTGCTCCAATTCTGAAGATCGCAGATCCAAATGAAGATTTTGTGGTTTTCGCAGACGCATGCAAAGAAGGAATTGGTGGATTCCTTAGTTAGAACGGATTTGTGATATGTTTCGAGTCTAGAAAAATGAAAGAGTGTGAAAGGCTCTATGCCACTCATGATTTGGAGTTGGTAGCCATAGTGCATGCTTTGAAGAAGTGGAGGCACTACCTCATGAAAAATAGGTTTGAGCTGAGGAAAATGTAATATCCCAAAAAATAAATTATTATTCAAGTCTGAATACACTTAGGAATTTATTTCCGTTTTTGGTAAATTTGAATTTGGAAAATTATTGTCATTTATGGAAATTTGGAATTTGGAATTTAGTTAATTGTAATTTATTATTATGACTGTTGGGAAAAGATTTGATTTTCCCAACCAACTCTTTGACTATGACACTTGTAAGAAACAAATATTTTTTATATTTATTTCTGAGAGACAAATGGAACATCCAGGTTGAAATGAACTTACCATGACTCCATGAGTGGGGAACATGTTTGAACTACCTCAGGGATGAATTTTACAAGTGGCAAATCAGGAATTTGGCCATTGGAAACCCTTGAAAATCAAGGATTCGTAAAGATGTGAAAATTCCCAAGGGGAAAAGACCTAGGCACAAGATGCTTTTGCATATATAGCATATGGGAGGAGGCAATACATTGTGTAGTATGATGGGGAAATAATATCACTTTCTGTTATGAGAACTGTTTTCTGAGTGTGAGGAAAGGAGAATTTTTTGATATGAAAGAGGACTATAGCTAAGGAGGAGTTTTGAAGTTCCCCTCATGGATTCATGGTCTGGATAGGGGGTGAACAAAGCAAGTAGATTGTCTGTTTTGTTCTATGGTTGGGTGGAACTTGGCTATTCCATTTGTTGTCCCAGCACCTGGTTTAGATATGTACTTCTACTTATTCCTTTTTTATTATTTTTATTGGTTAAATGTCTAAGTAGAATGAGCCTGCAGTTTGATTTTAGTTCATGAGTAAAGTTAATAAAGATACTATGTGTTAGTTTTTGTACATACATGGTATGTACCTGTAAGCTAAATAAAATAGAATTATTACGGTGTTATTTATAACTTCTACCAGACATGTGAATGTATACATACAAGTATTCAGATTAAGGAACATTGGACTGTGGAAATGCTAAATTTAATTCTGGAAGAATTTAGAAGTCATAAATACACACACACACACACACATATATATATATATATATATATATATATATATATCGTTGTAAATTTAAATACGCATAGCTATATAAATATCTAAGGAACATTAGATCCTGCAAATACCAAAGTGAAATTCAGAATGAGTACAAGAATAGAAATACATATATCTATATGCTACTACTTGTACAAAATTTTAGTGTCAATTAAACAATCTAACACTCATACTCAAGAAGATTTTAGACACTTGGGGCCACATAAATTTTCAAGTAATCGTCCATTGATAAGACTGTGCCAAAAGCATAAGGAATCTTACAGTTCATCCTTACGACAGTAAGACTATAAATGAAGTTCCAATTGTCATGCAATATTTATTCTATAGCTACTCAATATGTAACAATAATTCATTTGGGTTATAGAAAAATCTGTGCGCTTTATTACAAGAAGAAAATAAATGATCTGTATAGACCAAGGCATGGGATCCAAGTCCTTGTAAACAAAATACCCTGGGTAAGGATACATTACCACTTGAATACCAGGTCTAAACCTTCAAATTAATAATAGAATTCATAACCCCAATACCTTTTTTTGCGTAAGGCGCTGCCCTAGATCCGTTTCATTCGATCTGTTTAAACTTGCAAAGGGAAAGCAATAGATTAAGTAACATGTGCTAGGTAATCAAAAAGAAAACAAATATTAAGAAAATGAAATAATACTTAGCTTAAAGTCGGAATCGTGGTCATCCTCATCAGCGTTTGAACGATGAATCTGTCCACGATCCAAAGGGGAGGAGTGGACACAGGAATGGCTGATGCGTACCCTCGCAAAGGACAAGGCCCCATCATTAGTGAAGAAACTAAGAAATGTGAGCATAACATTTTCGTAAATTCAAGATGCAAACTAACGAATTATCACCACAAGAATTTGAAGGGGTAACAGTCGTAATAAGAAGATGGTATAGGTCATAAACGTTAACAATTTAAAATAGATTTCATGGGTTGTAAGACTTATGGCGTTAAATAGATCTAAAGTATATAAAATTGCATAACCCAATAGTGGGAAAGGCGTGGCCTTACTTACACATAACTCAAACCCATTTTTACATAGCTAAATATTATGCACATAATACACAGTGGGGGATCCTACAAAAGGGTGGATAAATACATTGGGTATACAAAAAGGGAAGGCCCCGATTCTTCTTTATAAATGGTGGGTAAGTACACGAATTGTAAAGGTTACATAAGAAGGAATATCGTAGATTTATTTTATTCTTTGTGAGTAAATGAAACTTGTATATACAGAGGACCAGTATTATGATGCGTACATACAGATACACCAAGACAAAACCCTTACTATACAAAGGCATTAACAATGTACAAGAAATGTTCTACCTTAAGTCTTGTTGTAACCTGAAGAAAATTTACATTTGCATCTATTTAAAATACAAATGGAAATCACAAGCAAATTAAGGTTATGCATATATGGGAACTATATCACGTAAAATTCCAGGGGAACTGACGGATCAGAGGTCGAGGTTACTGCACCTCTGTAATTCTTATCCTTGTCATTTTTCGTCTTTCTCTTAACCACATAAAGGAAATTATGAGTCAAGTGTGTTACCTATATCCTTTCCGCAGAGAAGTCAGAAAGAAACCCAAGAACATAGGTCGGGATCTTGGGTTATAGGCAAGAAGATCGTGTTATACTTTTTCAATAAGAGTTATAATATAAAGGTTCGAGATTAAGACATGTCTAGTTATATTAATATGTGCCCGTGATATTATAGAAGATAAACCTTGAACTCAGAAGTCAAGCCACCTGTTACCTTTTAGTTTTTACCCACACCAAATTCGATTTCAAACAGAGGGGTTTTTGTGTCTACATCTAGAGCTGCATGGAGCCCAGATATTTAAACATAAATGAGAATTAGGATTTAAAAAATAAATTACACAGACCAAATTTACGCAATCCCCAGAGGGTCTATCCGGCCTTTACTTTTCTAAAAGTTTATATACTCGTGTAGGGTTAAAAATCCCTAAATATTCAGCGAGGTAATACAGAAGGAAACCCTTTTGAATCTACATCCTAGGTTGCTACAGGGTAACCCTGCAAAACACCCTCAGAGTATTCAAATTACTTCTAGAATGAGACAAGAGATTTCTGGGTTAATGCTCCAAACACAATATATTTATTTCGGCACTCCCCACAGTAAAACAAATACGATGACAAGAGGAAACATAACTAATAAATAATGTTCCACAGTAAGACAAATCAATATAAAAGGGAAATTGAAGCTTTCGGGCCAGATCAGTAACTGGGAAGTGCCAGAAAGGCGAGATAATCGGTTTTGCTAAAATATCCAACCATTCCAAGTAATGTTTATTTATTCATAAGAGTTTAGAAATTTAATAAAGGCTCAAGAATTACCTTGCGCAGAGAGGACTGACTGGTCTCCTCTCCTAAGATCGTTTACCAAGACCGAAGGTCTGATCTCCAAAAAAATTCCAGACACAAAGAGTGAAGCCACCTTGGTTGCGCAGAGGGAAAATATGCATAGAGAAGAGGAAGGATTTTCTTTCACGAATGTCAGGAAACAATGAACGGTTTAGCCTCACACCTATTGCAAAACGAGGAGTAATTGCATGATAAGAATCCATGGTATGTTAGCAATGTGAACAATTTGGATCTCGCGAACTAGTATTGGGTGTGATTTCCCAAGCACCCAATATGAAAATAGACCTGGTTTAAATGGTATATCCAGTGGTCAATGCAATTTACAGACATACATGACAACTTAAAACCTATTTCTATGCTGAGATGTGATGCGAGTTGAATATGATAGCACAGTTAGGTTAAGTTCAGTCGTGCATCCCTTGAAATACTAGTTTCATAGGGTACACAACACACCAATGTATGAGTTGTCATAACCACCGTGAATGTTTCATGGTAACCCTATTATTGACTATGCGCCTATCAACTAGTTAGTGTATTTTATACATGAACTATACATGGAAGGAAACCTGTTTCCAAAAATACAACTGGTGGAATACTTTAGATTTTTATTACTTCACTTAATCTATGATATATAGATATGAGGAGGGGTAAATATATTTCATATATATATTGAGTAGGGGTTTTCCTTCATGCTAAAAAAATGACTATATCTACATAAGCATCGTGTGTATACTATAGTTTCCATGTATGGTTTATATATATGAAATATTAGGATTTCACTTAAAGGTATCAAAAACTAAATATGTTGTGACATCCTTTATATGTGTAAATCGTTTGGTAAAACCTTTTTGGTGGATCCTATATGAACGTGTAGTAACCATGCTATATTATGTTACTATAGTCCATTTATGGATGCAATAAGTCTTGCAGACATATTTTGATATTACAGACTTCATGGATAGACTATGGGATAGTCAATGTCCCTAAATTACTATGCAATGTGATTGTGTTATAGTGTAATGAGATTTTCAGAAACAAAGTTATTCAAAAGGGTATAATACTGTATCAAGAAAAATAAGTGCAAGCTATCGAAAATTCTTTAGTAATGACAAAACTACTCTACATATATCTAATCATTGACTGGAAACAAATATTGAATATGAAAAGAGAATTAATGTCCCTAAATAAAAAATTTTAATTTGCTAAAATTGGGGTGCATTATAGACAGACCATAACGGTCTGAAATATTTGTTTGATCAACCTATTTCGAATGCTAGCCAGAGTAGATGGTTGGAGTTCCTCTGTGAGTATGACTTTGATATCAAGAACATCAAAGGAAAGGAGAACAAAGTGGTTGATGCACTTAGCAGAAGAGTGCATGAACTATATGCTACATCCATTAGCATGTATCAGACGGATCTTAAATACAAAGTTTCTGAGGCTACAAAAGTTGATTTGTAGTACATGGAATTAGTAACTAAATTGCAAAAAGGTAAAATGAAGTAGAAAGATGAAAATTATGAATTGGGAATTGATGGAATTCTCTTGTAAAAAAACATAGTTTATGTACCCAAATCTCCTGAACTGAGTGTGATTTTAAAGGAAATTCATAATGTGCCTTATGCAGGACACCCTAGGATATCCGAAAATAGTTTCAACAGTCAAGAGACTATATTATTGGCCAAGCATGAAGAGAGAGATTGTTGAATACATAGCTAAATTATTGGAGTGTCAAAGGGTCAAGGTTGAGCATAGACACCCAGATGGGTTGATGCCGCCATTACCCATTCCTCAGTGGAAATGGGAAGTGGTGACAATGGATTTCATCACAGGGTTTCCCAGAACATGCAAGCAACATGATGCAATCATGGCGGTGGTGGAGAAGATTACTAAAGCCTCCCATTTCATTCCTATGAAGCTTACTCACAAGAAAACTAATGTTGTTGATAATTGTATAAGGAAAGTAGCATGCTTGCATGGCATTCACAAGACAATTGTGTTTGACAGAGACTCAAAGTTTACCTGAACGTTTTGGAGATGATTATTCAAAGGGTCCAGAAAAAATTTGAACTTCAACACAACCTATCATCCTGAGTCTAATGGGAAAACATAAAGGGTGAACCAAGTGATAGAGGATATTCCATGGATGCATGTGATGGAAAAAACATCTAAATGAGAATACTATATACACTTGGTAGAGTTTTCCTACAATAATGGGTATCAAACATCATTGAATATTAGCTCGTTTGAGACACTTTATGGAAGAAAGTGCAACACCCCAGTAAGCTGGGACAACCCAGGTGATAGAGAAATAATTCAGCCAGAGTTGCTAAAGGAAATGGAAGAGAAAATGCTAAATATTAAACATAATTTGAAGGCTTCCCAAGATAGGCAGAAACACTATGCTGACAAGAACATAACTCACAGGGAATTTAAAGTGGGTGATCATGTTTTCTTGAAGGTGAAAGGAAAGATAAGTTCCTTGAAGATGGGAAGTTGTTCCAAGTTGGCAGCCATATATTGTAGGTCATTTGAAATCCTAGAGAGGATTGGTCCAGTAGCTTATATGCTTTCATTTCTTGCATCTATGTCTATACATAATGTATTTCATGTGTCATTGCTTAAGAAATATATACCTGATGCTAATCATGTTACTAATTGGAATGTGATTTGGGTGGAGAAAGAAAGCGCTTTTCAAGTGCATCTGATACGCATCCTGTATTAGAAAATCAAATAGTTATGTAATCAAGCCATAGGGATTATAAAGGTCCAATGGACCTATTATGGTATTGAGGATGCAACATGGGAGGATGAAGATGCTATGTGGATAGAGTACCCACATCTTTTTGAAGATTTTGAAAATCTTGTTGATATTATGTAAATGAGTTGCACTAAGGACAATGCAAAAATAAGGGGAGGGGATTGTAATACCCCAAGGCCAAGCCCCTGTGAAATGTAATCATGTTTGTAGGCTGGTGAGCCAAGTGATTATAAGATGGTAGGATTATGTGTTTATTATGAAAGAGAGCCTAGATGCTAAGGCCAGTGGGCCTGATTTTGTATATGTAATTATGCAAATTATTAATCAAATACATCATTGCGTGTAGACCGACCATGAAGAAAGTGTTATGGGGGACTAAGATCCACTGGGTAGGGAAATGAATGGAACCGAGAGGCTAGGAAAGAGGGTTTAATATTGAGGGATTGACCCACAGGAATATTATAGTGTATTCCTGAAAAATACTAAAGTTGGGAAATAAACCCAATTATCCTAAGTTCCTTTGGGGGAGGAATAAAACCCAAGTGGAGAGGAACATGCTCCTAGAGAGACAAGTGTCACCCATGATGCATGTAGTTTTATGTGGGAAATTCCACTATTGTGGGGGTTTAGGAACCATTTTGGCCACCTTCCTGAGGAGTTTTCTCTCACCATTGTAACTCTCTCATGACTCTACAAGATGACCATTCTCACCATTTTTATCTCGCACTCTCAACATTCTGATCAGTCTATCCATTTGGTTTCCCATGAGTTCATCCTTATCATTTTTTCCATCTGTCATGCAGTTCACGCATTCACTCAACAAGAACATAGCCAGATCTGTTTCTGCCATTGTGAACCTCTATAAATTTGTTGATTCGTTCCCTTACCTTTTCCTATTTTGGTTGTCATGGGTTGAAGAGGTGGGTTTCTAGGCCTGTGGTTGAAGAGGATTTTTTTCAGGCCTGTGGTTGAAGAATCAGTTTGTTATCCCTATGAGTAACTCTCTCTAGGTGAGAGAGTTTGCTGGGAAGTGATTTATCCTTGAGGGAGTCCAACACCAGCTACGAATCTTTGATAATTCCTAATCCAATCTATTGTTGAAGCCTTGGAAGGGAAGTGGAGTAGTCGATGGAATGTGGAACAATGAAGGTTAATATTCACGAGGTGGGACATGCATGTGGGGAATGAGAGTCTGTGAGAAGTGGGCATAAGTAGACTCCTGGGAGATAATGCCTTCTAGTTTCATTGTGCAGTTTCTCATAGCCTCAGCCTAGGTCTAGCATTCCTTTGGCCTAGGTGGAGTTTAGTCCTAGCTCGGGGGTGACCCACTACTAA